>RDPX01000122.1:501696-518350 GCA_003991215.1 Morbakka virulenta
TTAGTATTAGTATTAGTATTAGTATTAGTATTAGTATTAGTATTAGTATTAGTATTAGTATTAGTATTAGTATTAGTATTAGTATTAGTATTAGTATTAGTATTAGTATTAGTATTAGTATTAGTATTAGTATTAGTATTAGTTTAAGAGCCGGCCGGCCAACACACACACCTTCCTTTTTTCTTTTCATAACTCTCTGGCTGTATATGTATATGTATAATGTGGATGATAATGTATAATGCTGAGCTCACTGCGCTTGCGTAGTTTGAGCACTCAGACAAGATCCCACAGTAACTGTTTAGGCTTTGTTTGCTCCGGCAACATGGCCAGAGAGTTATGTTTCAGAGTGATGTCTCTGAAGCTCTGTGCTGCACTGATGAGCCCACAAAGGGCGAAACGGTACTGTCTGCAGATTGAGTATATGTATATGTATAATGTGGATGATAATGTGTAAAATTCTTGCCCGAACAAAAGCTGTTCGATTTTTTTTCTTCCAAACCTTAAAAGTGCAGTTTAAATCCATTTTTTGCAAGAATACCACCAATACTAAAGAAAATAAAGCTCGCAAGGTATAGTACCACGGCAAATTTTTCAACTACTTAACATCTTAATGTGTGATAAATGGAAAATCTGGAATACTTGGGATATTTGTAAGATACCATTATAAGTCTCACAAATACATTTGAAGCAAAATACAAGAAAGGGTCGAATAGACACAGATTAAGATTGAAAGTCAAACAGTGTGTTCATAATGAATTTCTGTGCTATACGATTACAACATTGTTTCTAATCAATACCCAAAGGGAAAAAAGAACAAGTAGTAACATCTGTTGTCTTGTTTATATTTAAGAATTGCGAAGGTGTCGTCGATAAATCTTTGATTACCAGAAACATCCACATTTGAACGTCACTTAATTTGGAGCTATAAAGCTTAAAAAGTTCCGTTCTACCACAAAGTAACATTCAGTTGCTATTGGAGGCGATGAAAAATTCACATTATAAAGATGTTCTTCGCCAATTTTACATTTGGTTTAGGAACTTCAGATGAAGAAAACAACATGTAAACTAACCAGTAATTACCTGGACTTTAGCCAGCTAAATAAAAGATAATATTCTTGTTTGGTATTTTGCATTTATCGGATTATCAATAAAGTTTATGTTTCAGATTTTAACATAAAGCATAATGTATACCAAAAGTCTTAACTAATATTTTAAAAATTTTTGTAGGGCGTATTTTAGCTTGCTGTTTCTGGTTTTGTATTCTGATATGGAATGCTACGTACACAGCAAATCTAGCCTCGTTTCTGACGTTGAAAGACACTTCTCTTCCTGTCAAATCATTAGCAGATGCATATTCACAGGGATACGATTTAACAGTAGTTAAAGACAGTGTTATCTCTCATGTTCTAAATATCTCCACAGAAGAAATCCATCGCTCAGTATGGAATAAAATAAAAACCGAGAACCATTTTGTTCACGATCATCAAGATGGGGCAAAAAAATGTAGAGGTGGAAAAACTGGATTTATAGCAGAAAAACCTCTCTTGGAATATATCGCTGGAAGAAAGCCTTGTGAGCTGGCTCTGAGTAAGTAAAATCATCAAACCATTATTTTCATTACAATAATTTTTTTTCATTGAATTATTGTCATTTACTAAATCCTCCAAATACATCCAAATTAACATGTAAGTAGATAGTGTTTAGACACAAAATCATTACACATCCTTGATGTGATTTTTGACACGCTTTCATTCCACACGTTTAGCCACGCGTGGGAAAACATGTGGCTTTCACTGGAAGGGATATTAGCTATAAACCATTCATTTTTATCCGTATCTAAAACAACCCACTGGAGAGGAAACGTCTGCTATTTTTTGTATGTTTTATATTATTGTTCTTTACTGAACCAATGGAAGACATTATAGATATACATTTGTGGCTAAATGACTTCAAAAATAGCTTGATATTTCCAGTTCCATTTTTTTTTCTGGTCTCCCAAAACTCTAATTGAAAGTTTAGGTATTCAAACTGAACCATGTATGTCACCTTGAATAGTAAGAGGATTAAGAAAGGAAGATAAAATGCTTTGCAGATCTGGGAATTTTTTTGTTTTCTGAAAGGCTGGGGAAATAGGGTGTTTAATAGTTGGTAATGAAAATTCATGTTGTCGTACAGTCTAAAGTTAATATTGTTTAACACAAATGCTGAAGTAAAAAAGCCCTGTTAATATTTATTTGATTTGTTCCTTTCATTTCCTCACTTTAGTCTAACAAATTTCGTCTGCTGATTGGAAATATCAGCTCTAAAGTGTCAGACACATAAACGTATATTTGTCAGAAAATAGCTGTGATTCAAGTAGTTATTGGAACATTTGCATGTAATAAAGAAGTATCCCCAATATAAGATTAACTGCACGGTTGTCCTACAGTAGTTTGTGTTTGTGCATTTTAAGGACAGCACAAAAATATGTATTTTTATAGGTACTACTAAGGGCGAGTCTATACTCTTATGTACGTGATTTAGCTCAAAGGATGCATGAAATGGTGAGATCTTTTTTTGCTTTGACAAAACCTTTAATTTATAGTTCACTTAAATGCACCGTTCTTTCCTCGAGTAAGCAAATGAATGATAGGCGCTGATAGCTCAGGCAGCAGAGCATTTGGCCATGATAGCCATGTGCACTGGTTCCAGTCCATTTCAATATAAACATATTTTTAACTTTTCTACAATCCAAATCCTCTCTATTTATAATATCTTTCAGTGAAATGTCAGGAAGCGATAGACTTTGGAAATAGCACTATATATTTTAGCGTGTTCTTAACATGTTAAAATGTGGCATATATCTTCATGAAATAATATTTTAACAAGTTTTTTACCCTGTTGTGTTAAAAGTGGCTCCAAGTTGTCATGATAAACCATACATAAACTTGCCAAACAGTCATTCCTTGGATCCACCAGTGAAGATGAGTGCAGAATGAAAATGTACTGCACAAAAATGTAGTGTTCTTCTTCAAGTATGTCCTAAACGTTTGAACTAGGTAACTTTAAGCAATTCGTTAATCTTAACATACTTCTTTAATTAGTTTCAGATGTACTCCAGCCAATGAGCTATGCCTTTGCCTTGCCGTTAAATTCAAAATTTGTGGACAGTTTGTCTCTTGGTATTCTTCGTCTTCAAGAAAAAGGAGTTACGGAGTCTTTTGAACGCAAATGGTGGGAGTACAGGAACCAATGTCCCAAAACCCAACAAGAGGGTAAAGTAGAGATCACAATTATTTCTTTCTTTAGGTGCATTACAAAATAATGGAAACATTTTAAGTCATCAGAGCAACGAAGGATATTTTTTTACTTTTCCTGGTATTCAAGGGTTAATAATAAAAACATTAACAAAAATAGCACTCAGAGACCTTGCCAACACTTGAGCTGATTAGTCAATAAATAGAAGAATAATATAACAACAGCAAACAATCACAAAAGATGCAAAATCTAATTTTGCAACATTATTGTGAGAGCAAAATATTTTGGAGTAAACCTCGAAATGGTGTAAATTAGTTTAAATTAGACCTTTTTTGTAAATATGAAAAGAATCTCTAGGATATGACGTGATTAGATGAAATTGATCACTCCAGATCGTAATGATCTGTTGTTTCAGAAAGATGGAATAATGTCCAGGAAGAAATTTAACCCCTCTGCAAAAAGATTTCCAAACCAAGGTAGAAGTGTATGTTAAGTCTACTCCTGATTAAACGTTATAAACTTAATATTACAGATGTCTAACAGCTTACACAACCTGATGGGTTTCACCATAAAAATGTGTAACACTGAGCGGTGTTTGTTTTAAGTAAAAGAAAACACAGTGGGTGGCTACAAAAAGTAGTACGGCTTAATTGGTTAAAACGAATGTCCAGAAAACAGGCTATCCCAGGTTTAAACCTGGGCAATGCGTTACTTTTTTCAAAGGATATTTCTGTGTTTTCACCGATACTACTAGAAGAGGCACTGGATTTCAATAATTTGAATATTTTATTCAAATGAATGCAGGACTCTAATATTCACCAAATATTGTAGCTCTGTTTGACTGAGTTTTGGACTCTCTAACAGCTTTTCTAGTTATTATCATTTTGTATTATTATCATTGTAATCCCAGTCAATGCCGATAAAATCTTTCTTTCATAATGAGTACCACTAATAGAAATGATAGTATTAATATTTAGTATAATAACGACAATCATACTATTATTAATTGCAACAAATAACTAAAAGGAAAAATCCAAGTTACTTTTATACTTTTTGATAATCCAGGTCTATATTTTGTACATCTTTTGTAGGAAAATAAGACAAATTGGCTTATTATACCTCCTTTTAGTTACATTTGTCGTAAAAACAAAGGGTTAAGAAGAAGTATAAATTTTACTGAGTATACACAGTGACGTCATAGAAAAAATACCAATAACAAAAGACAAAAGGTAATTCGAAACTCCAAAATGGGGGGTAAGGCAAAGTTTCAGAAAACTACTTGTAGTTTAAAGGACACCTACAATAACATTTTTTATACCAAAAATGATTTTTTTTTAGAAAAATCGTTAACTTGTTCCAATTTTACGCCTCCTAGGAATCAGTGTACCAACTCTTTTTTTAAAAATCTTCCCTGATACTCAAAACAACAGATTTTGTCTTCCGACCACCAAGCAAATACTCTACTAATAAATAAAATATTTGGGGCATCCAGAAATTTTCATTGATGTTAAAACTTCTGGGTGAATCAGTATCTTTTTTAAATCAATCCTGAACTTTTCTGAAACTTCAAAAGACCTCTAGGAAACTTATTTTCGATATGCTTATATACGATTAAATGTTGTTTCAATCTTGTAATGACTATTCAGGGTAGCAGAAGGGAATATCCTCGAAGGTAGTGGTTGCAGATGCCCTTTTATGAGCCCTAGGTCCAGTTACCCAGCTAGTAGCACCTGGTATGGGTCTCTGCTCAGAGTTCTGCGTTTACTCGGTGATGACAGTGGATGAGCTACGACCCCAATAGTCACGGCTGTTACTACAGGCGGAGGAACTGCTGGGAAGGGAAGTGGTGATCATCCTACGTTCACCCTACAGCAGGCAATGGCGAACCACTGTAGTATTAAGCCTAGCAATACTATGATTATACCAATCGTTAATAATAGAGATAACGGCGTTAAGGAGGTTGTACAAGGAAGTACTAATCTCCCGCCCGATAGGTACCCTCATGTCGAGGAGGTGAGGCCAGACCGTCAACCAGCTACTGGGAGATATACAATTAATACAAGAAAATTTCAAATAAGAGCAGGCACATGGAATGTGAGGACATTATTCCAAGCAGGAATATTAGACAATGTGAAGCAAGGGATGGGTAGACTGGGAATAAACATCCTGGAAATTAATGAGACTAGATGGAAAGGTACCGGAATATTCAAATCAGAAAAAATACCATAATATATTCAGGTGGATGCAAACATGAAAAGGGGGTAGGAATTATCTTAGATGAAAATACCTCAAGATGCCTTTTAGGATACTGGTGTTTGTCTGATAGAGTGGTGATAAGCAAACTGAATGCGAAACCTTTCAACATAGTAATAATGCAAGTTTATAAACCAACAACTGGTTGTGAGGAATCTGAGCTTGACAACGTTTATGAAGAGATGAAAAAAGCAATGAAGCAATGCAAATCTGATGAATTATTAATAATACTGGGAGACCTTAATGCAGAGGTAGGAGATGAAAGAATAGATGGTGTCGTTGGCCCTCGTGGTTTGGGAGAAAGGAATGAGAGAGGTGAGAGCTGAATAGAATGGTGTTGTGCACAAGATCTATTCATAGCAAACACATGGTATCAACAACCAGCAAGAAGAATTTATACATGAAAAAGTCCAGGTGATAGAATACGAAACCAAAAAGATTATATTGCTATCAAGAAGAGATATAGAAATGCAGTAAAACAAGCTAAAACTTATCCTGGTGCGGACATCAATAGTGACCATGTTCCTGTCATATCAACCATAAAGATGCAGTTAAAAAATATAAAAAGGCAAACACAACATAAAATTCTAGACTATGCAGCTCTGATGGATGATAAGAAAATGAAGTTAGCATATGCAATGAAAGTGAGTAATCAATTTGAGATCCTTGACGAGAAAAATGAAAAATCTAGCCGGGAAATATTTAAGGAAGCAACTGTGGAAACTGCAAAAGAGGTGATTCCACCAAGAAAAACCAAGAAACATAAAAAATGGATGACAGATAAAATTCTTAAATTGATGGATAAAAGGCGATTGTGCAAAGACAAAGATACAAAGAAATACAATGAAATAAATACAGTAAATATAAAAAAATGCTTGGAAGCAAAAGAGGCGTGACAAGACAACAAATGTGTAGAAATTGAGACATCCAAAACAATGAATCCAAAGGAAATGTTTAAAAATCAATGATATTGCTAAAAAAAAGTATTGTACGGCAGGTGGATGTTTAAAGGCAGATGATAGAAGTCTAATCATAGAAAAAGAAGCAATGATAGAAAGGTGAACAGAGTGCATTTCAGACTTGTTTGATGATGAGAGAGGAGACATGTTGAATATAAGGAACAAATGACAGGTCCAAAGATTTTGCAATCTGAAGTTCAGGTAGTAGTTAAAAAAATGAAAGACAACAAAGCAGTCGGTACAGATGAGTTAGCTGCAGATTTAATCAAAAGCATAGGTGATTTTCGCATAATTAAACTAACGAAAGTGCTTAACGAGATTTACTAATCTAGAAATATCCCTGCTGATGTTGGTAAATTCATCTTTATTGCATTGTTGAAAAGGCCAGCTGCTGCAGAATGTGTGCTACACAGGACAATTAGCTATAATTTTATTAAGGATTCTGATGAGACGAACAGGAAACAAAACTAAATCTGAAATATCTAAACTGCAGTGTGGATTTGTGGAAGATAGCGGTACGCGAAATGCAATATTTATGACCAGAGTGTTATCACAGAGAGCTATTTAGATGCAACGAAACCTTTACTTATGTTTTGAACACTAGAGCAAAGCTTTCGATAATGTCAAACACTAGATACTCTTGGAAATACTAGAGGATATCCAGATAGACGGTAAAGGTTTAATAATCATAAGAAATCTATATTGGAAACAAACAGCAGCTATAAGAATCGGTAATCAGGTAGGCGAATATGTTGAAATAAAGGAAGGAGTAAGACAAGGATGTGTGCTGTCACCTGACCTATTCAACCTATATAATGAAAGAACATTAAAAGAATTATAACATATGCCAGGGCCTGTTGTAGGAGAGGAAAATATTAATAAGCTCCGCTATGCAGATGACATGGTTCTGGTAGCAAAATCGATAGAACAACTTCAAGGATTAGTAGATAAAGTAGTCTAAGAAAGTGCAAAAGAGGGTTTACATGTCAACATAAAAAAGATAGAGTGAATGGTAGTAACCAGAGAGAAGGATATTCTATCTTGTAATATCTAGGTTTATAACACAAAAATTAAGCAAGTGAACTGGTTTAGGTATTTGGGAAGCTTTATCACATCAGACGGTAGATGCGACAGGGAGATCAAACGAAGAATTGCAATGTCAAGAGCGACCTTTTCGAAAGTAAAGAAAATCTTATGTAATCCAAAGATCACTGTATCAACAAGACTAAGGGTACTGGAATGTTACGTATTGCCGGTCCTAAAATATGGAAGTGAAACATGGACTGTTTCTAAAGACATGGAAAAGAGAATCAATGCAGCAGAGATATGGTTTCTGTGGAGAATAATGGGACTACGATAGGAAAGTGATACAACGAATGAAAAAATTAAAGCAGACACCAAAAAAAAGCTGATTAAAACAATTAAGAAACAGCAATTACAGTTCCTTAGACATTGCATGAGAAAAAACGGCATGGAAAAGCTAACACTTACGGGCAAGATAGCGGGGAAAAGAACAAGAGGAAGGTAAAGGGTTACATTTCTCCAACGAATTGCAGAATGGAGTGGGATGTCAGCGATTGAAGTTGTTCGATGCAGAGAAAGCAGGAACAATTGGCATAAACTGGTCGCCAATGTCATATGATAGGGCACAAGAATGAGAATAAGAATGACTATAAATATTTTTTAACCATATATTTTTTCGACTACATCATGCAATTAAATGTTAAGTATTTTAACATTTTTCTTAAAAAAGCTGTTTATCTCCAATTCTTTCTTTTAGTGTCGCAGTCTCGCCTTGACATCAAAGAAATGTTAGGAGTTTATCTGGTACTTGGAGTAGGAATAGTCCTTTCTTTGTTAGCTGTAGCTGGAGAAATTTGGTGGAAAAAAGGCCTCAGCAAATATTTCCATTCCTTTTTTGATTTATTTACCAGAAGGTAAAAAATATTTTTTATCTTCCAGTCATCTAAACTTTTTCCGTTACGTTTGATTTCAGATCTGTTCATGCTCATTAGGATAACTTCAAGTCAGGCTATAGGATGGAGAGCTATCTAAATCTCCATTCTAAAACTTAATATCTCATGGTTACGTAAAACGTTTTTCAAATAAATGTTTTTACTAGATGTAAAAGGGAGGTTTTATCCCTGGTCACTTATATTCAGATAAAAAGAATCTTAACTAGGTTTTTAGAATTTTTTAGGCATCTTTGTACCTTCGATCCTTACAACGGTTTTTTACTCAGCCATCTTAATTTAATCAGAAATAATAAACAGACCACACTAATAGTCATAATAAAATACTTTATCAGTTTTGTGTTGGAGATAATCATAAGGTCAGCAATAAGCAAAACTGCTCAAAATTGTACCACCTTGCACTAGAGTTTCCCAAAAAAAGGAAACGAGAGAGACGACGGAAGATAGCAAGAGACCATAAAAGACCGAGAGACAAAAGAATAATGATTTTTTTGAAGGTATGATTCACATTCTCCATCTCTGTGTTAAAATCATTAGCAATAAAAACATTTACAAAACATTCCGTTTGCTAGGTGCACACAAGAGCATTTTGCTTAAGAGAATTATCATTCCTGCCATTTAGCTTAAGGAAATTTCTTGTGTGCTGTGAATTACTTGTAAACAATTTGCATTTCTCCACCAATGGCAGAACTTGCTTACGACTAACAGAATCAAGCGCATAGGTGGCGAAAATTGAGTTTCTGTTCAGTTTAAAATTCTTTCAATTCACTGACAGCCTATGCTTTTATTTTTCTATCATAATAGGTGTGAGATTATAATCAAGTTTTTTGATGCAATCAAATTTGGTGAATCTTATGAAGAAGGAGTCTAGACCTAAATAAAATTGTTATTTCCAATAAAATGGTGAACATAACTTTACCTAGTCAAAAATATTTAATATTTGATTTTTCCCAATGAAGATATTTTTAATGCTTAATTTGGTAAAACGAATAAAGCAGGAGAAAAATTCTTATTCTTATCCATATACTGAAGGCCATCCTCTAAGACGAATGAAATGTTATGTGTAAAACAGTTGTCTATTATATCGGGCTATTATTATACTATTAGAATTAATTACTCAAAATTGTTTCTGTAAGACTGTGACATGTCTTTTCAATAAATTATGATCTTGATAAAAGTATTTGTCAGGGGAGTTACTTCAGTTTTAAGACAAAGAAAACAATAATCACCGAGGTTTAGTTTAAAAGATTTGGATCTAAACTGAAATGAATCGAAGAACCAGGAATACTCCGTTTTATAGGTACTACACTATTTCATCTGTTATTACAGGAATAAAACCTTGTTGCAGGAAATATACTGACATAAGTAGAAGAGTATCGTAGCCATTTACATAATGAAGTATGAAAGGGATTTCAAAGGTTTGTATTGATTTCATAATTCCAACTGTAGATAATGTAGCCCTACGAAGACAGGAGTCTGTAATGTGGCATTTACTGCGTACTTGCCTGTGGTCCAGAACTTTACTACCATTCAGAGAAAAATGCAGACATGAGAAAAGGTAGCTCTCTTGTAAGGAAGGGTTTCTTCAGTTCCTATGACAAGAACGTTTGAATTATGTGCCATATGACACATACCTTTCTGCTTTTCGATGAGCATTTATAAAAAGAGAGGAGTAGCTACAGTATCAAGGTGGATCTTAGGTTTATTGTTAGGGTGCGGTCTACTCTAACTATGTTATATACATACACACAGCCTTTCTGTTACTAATTTTCAACATATCAAACGTTGCTAGATTATTCCTGTAGGAGGAAATAAGTTGGAGAGGCACTCGAAGTTGGAATAAAAAATGAGTTAGATTGGTTAACACCTTTCTGTAATACGATAAACTGAATTTTCCTCCTTAGGTATCATCAGGTACGTGAGTAGAACACACAGCGGAGTTTTGTTGCAGAAGATCTTCCCAAGAAAATTAATGAAGGCAATAATAACATGCATATGCCCTACACGAGTTGGTATTTGGCTACCGAAGAGACATAATATAATTTGATTGCAGCTGTAATAATTCTTGGAGTGCTATGAGATAAACAGTAGATTTTTATTTAACAAAGTATGTGCTGAATTTTTGTAATAGAGCAGAAATATCTTGTTTACTTTCCATCGAGGAACGCTTACAGAAATAGCGGTAGTTAAAACATTTTTCCTAAAAATTTTGAAAGATCTGACTCTTTATCTACACAAACCACTTTGATAGGGGTTATAGCAAAACATACCAACGTTATTCTATTCCTTATAGGAAGAATGCAAAACAACAAGTGTGCATATCAAAGTGAATTTTCATACCCATTATCAACATGAAACAGCTTACGTGTCAAAGGATGTGATTCTTCTTCCATCAGAGGCCGATGATGGGAGAAGTATTACTCAAGGCATGGCTCAGAAAAAAGATTACGACTAATGATATGATGAAGATCCTATTTCTGGCTTTCACTGGGCCATTGGAATTAGTTTTAAATTTCATTAAACATTTTAAAAGCATATTTCAGGGAATACTTTTCTTTCTTTGAAAAAATTTGGATTTGTGTCTTGTTCTTAAATGAAGCCATTAGAGTCTGTTATCGGAACCTCTTGGTTGTCATCAGTTTACGTTGGAATTTATCAATTTGAGAAGCCAATATATCTCCCTAGTTTTAAAAAACAGAAGTACTTTATCACTTACAAAGCTTTTAGTTTGGGACTATGTGGGCTAGATTCCAATTCAGGTTTAGACATATTATGAAAAAGCATTACCAGGTGAATATCATGGATAGCACCAACCATTTTAGGAGCTGCTAACTGGATAGCACAAATGTGTTTCATGCTTGCTCATGGTTTTAATTTTTAACCTATAGGAAAAAGGAAATTTTACTCAAATATTATAATTAACATTAAGGATACAAATCCTCTGTTTTAATTCCGTTTAAGAAACAAACTTAGAACTTTCTGCTTTGCAGAAAATTTGTGTGTTTGTAATAAATTGATGTCCTGATACTTGGTGTTACTAATTGCTTAAAAATATGCTCTTATCCTTCTATGCAGACGAAGAGTGGGAAGTGAAACGCCCAAGGAGAAAGAAGATCCTCAATGACTTGCCTATCAAATAAAAACTGATCATTGATATTTTAGATAAAAATCTAGAGATTTAGGTATTCTTTATCAACTGGGAAAACTGTTGTTAATAGTTACATAATTTGTAAGTAGTAAAATAAATTCTTGTAATAATTTTTTCATCAAACCTAAATTAACAGTCATAAAGTTAAGAAACTGAAACGAATGTTTCATTATCAACCAATAAGCAATTCCATGTACGTTTTGTTTTATTCAAAAAGCATTATTTTGGTGTACGTGGAGTTAACAATTTATCAAACCGTTAATAATGCAAAAATCGATTTTAATGCTTTGTTAATCAGTTATTTAGACTATTGGTTGTACATGTACTTACATATTTATGGCATTTTTACTCTTTTGTGACAATACCTTTTACAAAAATTCTTACAACTTGGTTATGCCAAATTAATTAATGCATGTTATAAAATAACTAATAACGTACTACTTCTTTGCATTTTTATAGCTGCAAAACATCTTGGCTTTAATATTTTCCATAGATGTTTCAACAACCAATTACTGCAATGCAAGTATTTTTATTCAACAAACTGTGTTGCCAAAATTTTTGTAATTTTTGAGCTGGTAATAAATATCTGGACGACAAAGGCAGAGAATGGCCGACAGGTCCTCCAATTACTTTTCTATGCAGGCAAAAAGTAGTTGAACCAGTTTTAGCATCAAACGTTGTGTTTTGAAAAATAGATTGCACTAGCGTTGAAGAGTCTTAATAACGAAATATGGCTATAACATCTTCCAAACAGCTAACTAGACTTGTTAGAACAACAGGTAAACGAACCAAGACGTTGTGATGCTGATCTGATAAACGTTTGTTTTACAAGTGGCCAACATATTCGGGAGTAGTGTTCAATAATGACTTTGAAGGTAAGTCTGGGTAATATCTAAGTAAAGTGCGGCTCAACAAAAAAGATATGACATAACAACAAATCATGCACTGACAATGTTATCAAAGATCTATACAAGTAGATAATGACAAATGCCATCGACGTAATAAAAATTTTTCTTCAACAAAAACTTGCAGTATACGATTTTGATACGACAAAATGATTAAGTGAGTAGTTTTTGTATTCGTTGAAAGGATAATGAGTAGGCAACTCCTTTGGGTTTAATGATCCTGTCTGTGTTGACAGTTGGTGTTGACGAATGGCAGTTATTGGGCAAACACGCTTGAAAGTAAGATTGGCTTTTTGTTAAAATCAATAAACTTTATTGGTTGAATGATTTGTATTTAAACGTATCTATGCTATCTCAGAATATTAAGTTTTATCTAGAGCATCAGGACTAGTAGTTTTAATATAGCAAACAATTCGAAAAATAATGGGTTAAGTTCCTAGAAATCTGTTGTGGGAAGTAGAAAAGTACCAGGTGGGTTATTACTGTTATTGGGAAAAACTCGACAATACTAACAAAGACTATTATTTCTTCAAAACATTTCCACAGAAAACTGCTTATCTTATAGCCTTTTACGTACTTATCTGTATTCTTGTCTGAGAAAAGACTGCGTATGTTATATTTTTAATCCATTGTGTAGCATTACTTTAGATATCATGAAAAAAGGCTGGTAACAAAAATATATTTTCTATTTCACTGAACAACACGGCTTCAACCCCGAATAGAGTTATTGACAGTGATGGTACTTTGAGAGAATTTAAGTTTTAGAACAAAGAAAAATAAAAATTATTCTAGCCCGAGCATATAGTAAGACTCTTTAAATACTTAATAAAATATTTTTTTAATTTGGCCATGACTTGATCCTCGATTACCTCTTTAACAAATCTTTTTGCCTACCATTCTAAATTTCAGTCATCTACATAAGCACAATTATTTAAAAATGTAAAGTTGTCTGTTTACTGGTTTTATGTGTGTTGGCTGGCATGGCTCAGTATCTATAACATATATAATGCAAATGAGTCCCTCAAGTAATATAGTAAAATGATAAAAAACTTGGATATGACATTAAGATAACAAGAAACTTAGTCATATGCTGTGTAAAGTTGATTCTCTCCTAGGTAAAAAAAATGTTCCCATGGGAAACAGTTCCACTGCAATAGGAACCTTGAGCAATACTAAACATTGTGTCAGGGAGAAGGTCTACCAGTAAAATAACAAAGTGATTTAATAGTTCTGAGTTTCAGAAGTGGTGAATCATAATTGTACACAAAATCTCTCTGACCGTGTATGGGGTTTGATTGAAATATTATTCAAATGATAGAACAATCCTAAGTATTGTTTGGCATTTTACTTAACCACGATTCCTTCCAAACATGCTCGAAAACTAGTGACCATTGCCGAAATCCTGGTGTTTTCTCCAGTTGACTGAATCATCTTGGGGGATAGCAACATATTGAAAGAGAAGTAGTATCATGTAAGACAGAAAGAAAAAAGAAAACCAAGCTGATTTTTTTGTATTTAAAGACTGACAGACAAATACGTGTACTTACTTAGGTTTGGTGATAGTTTAAGCCATAAAGCTAAAGTTTACAAAGACTGATATAAAAATGAAAGTTTTACTACTTTAAGAAACGTATCTCTCTACCATTGAATAAAACCGGATGTAACTTTTGACCAAAAAAATTAAAACGATGATCATTTACTATCCTGACTTCTAGGATTTTTCCACAAATCTAGAAAAAAAGGAGTAAATGTATTGAACTTTGCTACCAGACGGCTGATATAAAAGAGAGCAAATTCAAAGAGCTTGACGACTATTTTTACATTTTCCATATTAAAGATGCTTTGTCTTTCCCTCACCATGTTTGCGTTCCTGTATATCTTGTATGTTTTGATTAATTACATTACCAAACTAACCTTTAAGTACAAAACACAATTAACCTGATGAAGAATATACTCGGCAAGGTCAAGATTAAAAGATACGGATGAAAAATATAGTCGCCCTAAATAAAATTTATCAATTTATTAAATGACTTACGTTTTCAAGGGAAATAAGAAGTAAACAGCAAAAATAATTACTAAACATTTACAATTATAACATAAACATTTACAATTATAACATAAACATTTACAATTATAACATAAGCATTTACAATTATAACATTACATAAACATTTACAATTATAAACATTAACTCTTTGCAATACTGACGTTTCTGGAAACGTTTGTGGGTAAAATATGGAAATTCAAATTTTCAATACTTATATTTATCATTTATACCGTAAAACAGGGGTTTGTACTGCAGCAAACGCAAATATATTTTGGTGACGTATCTTTTTTTTGTCTTTTCACTTAAAAAGATTGTTGTTACATTACATTACCACTCCCATTCTCTACTGCATATGGATCTCTGGCTTGTAAATCGCTGTGATGTATTCTAAAATATGGATCGATGCAAAGAGCAGTCTGGTATGCTGTCTAAAAATTAGGCTTCCACGCCATAGCATCAAGGACTCATCCAGGGATATTTTTTTATCAGGAGTTATGATTTGCAACATCAAAACATTGACATAATCAATGATCATTTGGATTTTGCCTGATCGATCATCTTCAATTTTTGACTGGCCACCAAAGTGAAACTAGCGCATGATACGTTCAAAGCGTTCTCTACTCATAACATTTCAGAAAAAAGTTTTTTATAATTGAACCTCTACAGTATTCTTTTAGGAAGGCAATAAAACATATCCCATTGCAAACAGTATTTCATTAAGTTTCTTCATCTCATCAACAGTTACATCTTTTTAAGCCGCCGTATTAAGTATAGGTCACAAGGGGCTAGAAGAATATTTGCTCTTTCAGCATACTCCCTGGCTTTTGTAGCCAAGTCCTAAATGAATTGCTCTGTCAATGAAAATTCAAAGAAATACGTTGGGCTAGCATTATAAGCTGCATCAATGTTTATAGCTTGAGCTTTCATCAAAGACAGAATTTTGTTCCCCTATATCGCTTTTCGTCCAGTCATTCCCTTTCTCATTCCCAGAAGTAGAATAATCATTCGAAATTTTGGATTCTTCTGCATTTAAAATTTGTTCATTATCTGACACTGCAGACAATCCAGAAGTGATTTTTGTATTGCTGTTGTCAACTTGTTTAATTGGTGGTATATTACAATGAATAGTGCGTCCGTGAGTTCTGAGTGACCTCTGTTTTAAGCTCTGGTACCTCTACTCAGACTTTGGACTTTTCTTCCACCACGTGTTCTTATGCTGCCACGTGAAGTTGTGATTATGTTTTCCCTTCCACAATTTAGTTGTCTACCTCATGTTCTTGTCGCTGAATCTTGTTTTGCCATCAAAATGTTTTGCTTGAAAAATAATTTTCAGGATCAAAATCAATTTCAGGATATAACACTGAGGTGGTGTCAGATTCAATTTCACGTAAACCTGCTGAGTCTACGTCGCTTAAATTGTAATTCATGAGACTCTCCTGAGGTTTATCTTTTAGCCATTGTACATGTAAAGAGAAATAGGTGTACAGATAACAAATTGTACAAAATGTTATAGAGAAAAGTTAAATGCTGAAATAAACAATGAGATAAATGCAATAAGTACTAATTATTTTTTTAATACAGTGGAATCCCGCTATAACGAATTTTCAAGGGACCGAGAAAATAGTTCGTAATAGCGGGAGTTCGTTATACAGAAGGGAAATTTTTTTTAATGAAGAATTTCAAGGGAAAATGGCCCAGAATGCTTTTTGGACCCTCCCCTCAGTATATACACTTAGGTGGCGCACTGAATTGTTCGAGAAACGGCCTATAGAATGATAAGCACTGTCGCTCTAATATATATCATCATCATCATTATCATCATCATATTCGGTTTAACGTCCGTTTTACATGCTAGCATGTGTTGGCCTCTTTCTTGAAATCGACTTCCAAGTTATCTCATCCTTCACCATGTCTCTGCTGACACCTTTTTGTTTGAGCTCCATCCTTATCACTTCCTCCCATGTTTTCTTTGGTCTTCCTCTGCCGGTGGTTCCTGTCACCTTGATTGTTCTGCATCTACTTGCCCAAGCATTCTTGTCCATTCTCTCCACATGACCAAACCAACGAAGCCTCCTATTCTGCATACAGCTGCCAATACTGTCCAGATTCAATCTCCTTCTGAGTTCATTAGA
>RDPX01000122.1:528974-546389 GCA_003991215.1 Morbakka virulenta
TTTTTCTCTTGAAAGTTTTTTCAAAGGAAGCGGACAGCGTTGGTACAAGTCACGTGTAAAGTTTCCATTGAATTTATTCAATTTTTGTTTCGAATGAAACGCATAAACGTACAAACGTACAAAAATTTTGGGATTTCCGCAGAAAATTAACGTTGTTAAAATTAACGAACACAAAAATTAAAGGGTGACTATATTAACAAATGTCAAAATTAGCGCAGGTATAAAATTAACGAGGAAAAATAAAAACCGCGTTAATTTCATCATTCGTTAATTTTGTATAATAATGACATATTTTGATATGATTTGCATATATCGATACTAACAACGTTTTCAGGTACATCATCTGTCGTACACCATTGTAACGCTTTAGAGTAATAATCATCTAACAACTTTTGCTTGTTCAGGTGGTAATAGGATTCTGGTAAAAAAACCCACACATTTTGTTTAAATAACCCTGTGCTGATACTTGTAAATTATTGTTTACTCCATTTGAAGTCCTGAGTTTTAAAAATGTTGAATAACTTATCACATTTCAACTTTCTGTTACTCATCACTTAAAAGATACAAGTTTTTCTTCTGATCAATAAATCCCTTAAGAACAACGTTGTTATTCCGATGTAGATATTTGACGTAAAATTTTTGCTGTAGATATCCACGGTTCTTTTCATCTTTGTAATTTCCGGTTTGTCTTCCTGATTTGCTTTTGAAGCCATGATTTTTAGTTTTTCGTATGTTATTGGATAACAGTGGTGATCTTTTACTATGTTTTACTATGCGAGATAAATTTTCTGTGCCTACTAGCAAAGGCATGGGCTGATACATTATGACATTCCACTGCCCAGGTAATCAGCTCTACAGTACTGATCATATCACCTTTAGGTACGTACCCATATACCTCACTCTTCAACTTGTCATAAACATACATTTTAAAGCCTTGTCTACCCCTCACCGGGTCCCATACGTGGTTTACAACACATGTGTTCAGGCTCTAGCTCTTGATAGATCTTTGTTTAAGTAAATATGACTCTAAATCTGAGTTAACCCACTTTTTATGGGTGATGAACTTTTAATTTCTATATTTATTATCTTACAGCCAACAGCCGATCTATGCTCACAATATGTCAGTTATGATATATTGTGATGATATATGTGTTTAATGGAGTCAGTTTTATCATAACTGACTCCATTAAACACACCTGCTGTCAGCCAGTTTCAAAGAAAGAGTGAGTATCTCTTTGTTGTAGATAATAGTAGTGAAACAAACCCTCTTGACTGTTTCAATCCTTATTTTGAGCTTCAATTTCAAATAACAAAAATGGACGGCACGGGTTATGGTTTAAAGTATGAAGTAGCAATCAAAAACGGGGCGTGGTCACTCTTTAGCCAATAGAAAGTCGAGTTTGGTAGTATTAACGTTCTCGATTTGCCTGGTGCTAATCACGCTGTTAATGTAAAAAATCTGTTTGAATACAAGAAATCTTACAGAGAGAATGTTGGGCCAAGTATATTTTGTCGTGCTGCCGCGAATTCAGTAGAATTCACAACCACTTAGTATATGTACAGGTTTTACCAGCAGGCAAGCGATGTACAACAAAGCTTCCGGAATGAGAAAAGCACTTCTTTCCGTAGGTGTTGAAAATAACGTAATTCTACTACTTAACAGATACAGTTTCTTCCAATCAGTTGAGGAACAGGTAGTGGGAAAGTAACTTTAGACATAAGCCTTGAATCTGAAGATAATGTATTTTTCCGTGCTGGTCCTGCTGCTGCTACTAGGTTCATTATTAAAAATTTGTTCTGTGTGTTACAAAGATGATTTTGAATACGAAAGGACAAAAAATGTACCTTAAAAATTTTGAAAAAGCTCGCAATTGGAATTATTTGAGAAAGAGACCAGAGATTCCCCAATACAGTTCAAACCGACAGGGCACTTTTGAAATAAAATCCGCAATTCTGAAACCTTAATATGTCTTCATCTAGGGACTCGGCGATACAAAATTAAACGTTCAAACGCAAAATATGTTTTTGTTTAATACCTATAATATAGCAAATGGTCAAGTTTTTCAAAATGCTCAGCTTGAATTTTCCTTTCTGTCTGAACCTTTCTATCCGATCGATAGGGTATGCCACACAGCAGAAATCAGTAAAATGTACCGAACATTAATTGAGTATGAAAAAGGGTATAAGTACCCTACCATTAACTCTAAAATCGAAAAGTTTAGGAAACTTTATGGGTTACCTTATTTTGATTTGAGATTCCAAGAAGAAAATCTTTAAAATGGTAGTACAAAGATCGAACTATGATATTCTTTAAGTGGAATAACGAACGCATCTTACAGTTTATGCGCTATCATTTTCTAGGATGAAAGTATTTCTGTGAATAGTGTGAATGGAAAAGTAGTCCTTCGATCATAATCTGTGGAAGTCTTTTATTAATCTAATATGTAATATGAAAAATTATATAATATATTGCCATATATGACCAAATATTACTTATTTGACGTCAGAGTGAAAACCAAAAAGCAAAATTAGCAACAGCTCTGGTGTATAAATCACCTACTACACTAGGATTTTCTAGCCCTAAACTGGGTGGAGGTGATCAGCTCTTTCTAACTAAAACACAGATTAAAAAGATTTATAAAGCTAAAAAAAAACTCGGTAAAGGTACTGAAATAAGGATTTCTAAAACACAGATTCGCCATGTTGTGAAAAAAGGAGGTGGTTTTGGAACAGTGTATTTTTCTGTTTTGTCATGGTTTACTTTGAGATTGAACTTCTTGAGGGAGTCTGGTATTTTTCTTTCCAGTTCGTTGATTTGATGTTTGGATATGCCTGCGAACGTGATGTTATCTGCATACTTTGGTGATATCAGGAAGCCCTTCATCTTGGTTTTGATTGGTTTGGAGAGACACCTTGCTAGGTAGAGGATGAACAGAATAGCACTGAGGCAGTCACCTTGCATTATCCCAATCGTTGTTTGAAACCTTTCTCCTGTGACATTTCCAATTTTCACCTTGATCTCTGGTTTGTTGGTTATTATGCTTAGTATATGTAGCTCATCTTCTTCCAGTATCTCATCTAGTTCTTCGAAAAGGGTCTGCCTGTTCACAGTGTCGAATGCTTTTAACATGTCGATGAGAAGCAAATAGATTTTGTAGTCGTTAGCAGTTATCGCTATCCCTGTGAGGGGTTTGATTGCTAAGATCTGTTCCGTTGTTCCTCTACCAGGCTGATACGCTGATTGGTCTGATGGTATGACAGTTTTGAGGCGGTCCCATGTTCTATCAATCATACAGATGGTAAGTAGTTTGCATAGAAAAGATAGTAGAATAACAGGTCTTAGGTTTTCCGGTGGGCCTTTGGGTTTACCAGGTTTCTGTAGGAGTCTCAAAATGCCAATGATCAGTTCTTCAACATAATCATCATTGTTTCGAGCAACATTATTGAAGATTTCAGCGATTTCTTGATGTATTTCTTCTGGAGCATTCTTAATCAATTCTGGGCTGATGCTATCAGGTCCAGCGCTTTTCCCGTTCTTCAGTTTCTTGACTGCTCTGGTGATTTCTGCTGCAAAGGTTGTGAAAGGTTGTCTCATTTCTTTAGGTGTGTATTCTATGTATTTATTTATCTCACTTTCTGGGCCAAGTACCTGCTTGAAATGCTCCGTGACTACCTAGACCTGTTCCTCTTCTCCTGTTACAAGTTTGTTTTCCTTGTTTTTGACACTGATTTTTTGTGACTTTTGGCTCTTAAATTCCTTGATTGCAGCGAAGTATTTTGTTGAATCATCCTTTAAGCTTTCGATCTGATTGAGTTTCTGTTCTAATTTGCTTTCTTTGATATCTTTGGTTTTCTGTTTCATTTTTCTGTTTAAGATTTTGTATTCAGCTGTTTTCTCATCCTTTTTCTTTCCATTTTCGCATGCTTCTATGTCATTCTTAATCTTTCTGCGCTTTTCAGTAATTTCTTTTAATTCTGGGTCATCTCTTAACGATTCCTAGCAATGAACAAAAACACAACTCTGGAAGGCTACTACTTTACTTTACTTAGCGTGTCCACTTCACACCTTGAACAGCCAAGTCTTGACACATTCTTGGGCCTTTGTGTTACACTCAGCCAGGTCGTTTGGCAGGCATTCGTTTTTCTGAAGGGGGCAGGTTAATAGACGTTCCATGGTTTGTTCGGCGCCGCATGAGCATCTATCACTTGTGGTAAATCCCCATTTCTTCAGAGTGGATTTGCAGCGCCCTGTACCTGCTCTCAGTCGATTTAAGCATTTCCACTCTGGCCAGCGTAGTTGGGAGCCTGGTGGTAATTCTTCTTTTACTTCTAGCGACATTGAAGTATCTTCCGGGAGGCTTTTAATCCGTTCCTTCCACAAAGTGCTTCTGGTGGTTGCCGTGTTTTCTTGTGGTATTACTGTGTGAAGGAAACTTTTCCGAGATTTCAGGCGTGTCGTTGGTGGTACGTGTCCATACAGCGGATGGCGGTTATCATTGGACTGTCGGAATCTCTCTTTGCAGCTTGAAGCTTTTCTCCTGATGTTTGATGGGGCTATGCCGGAGAGGACGTTAACTTTATCTATTGGTGTTGATTTGAGACAGCCTGTGATTAGACGACGAGTTGTGTTGGTAGCTGAGTCTAGTTTTTCCGCGTGGGGGGATCTCTCCCAGACTGGGCAGGCGTATTCTGCGGTTGAGAAGCATAAGGCTAATGCTGTTGAGCGTAAGGTGGCGGCGTTGGCTCCCCACTTAGTGCTGGTGAGTCTGTTTATTATGCTGTTTCTGGCGGAGACTTTGGCTTTTGTTTTCTCGATATGTTTCTTAAATGATAGTGTTCGGTCTAATGTAACTCCGAGATATACCGGGTGACTACAGTGTTCTAGGGGAGTATTTGACCAGGATACGTTTAATTCCCGTTTTGCTTCTCTATTACGTAGGTGGAAGGCGCAAACTTGTGTTTTGGACGGGTTTGCACGAAGGTGGTTCTCTTCGTAGTATGGCGTTAGTTCAGCTAGTGCATTTGATAGGCGGTTCTCTACGACCTTGAAATCTTGATCTTGAGCAGCAATTCCAAGATCGTCCGCATAGATATATCTACGGGTTCCTTCGCTTTTCGGTTGGTCGTTGGTATATATGTTGAAGAATAGGGGGGCTAGTACGCTACCTTGAGGTAGGCCATTCTTGAGTTTCCTCCATCTGCTTTTCTTTCCGGCGAGTTCAACATAGAACATTCTGTTCTCTAGCATGCTTTCGATCAACTCTGTCAGGTGGATGTCTTTCGTCATGTCTAAGATCTTCTGGAGGAGGCGTCTATGGTTTACGGTATCATATGCTGCTGATAGGTCTACGAAGACAGCTCCGGTTATTTTTCCTTCTTCAAATCCGTTTTCGATGTGTTGAGTTAAGTTCAGTATCTGGCTAGTCGTAGATTTACCCGGGCGGAAGCCTGCTTGGTCGGGAATCAGTAGTTCCTCTATGGAAGGTCCTATTCTGTTCAGGATAAGTCTTTCGAATAGCTTATATGTATGGCTCAGGAGGGATATTGGCCTGTAGTTTTTGGGTAGCGCTGGGTCTTTTCCTGGTTTCAGGAGGGCAAGGATACGTGCCTTTTTCCATATCTTGGGAAGTCGGTGGTTGGAAAGACAGCTATTAAACAGATGCAGGAGCCACTTTCTGGCATTTGGGCCGAAATGTATCAACTCTTCTGTTGCGATGTTGTCCAGACCGATGGCTTTGCCCGGTTTTAGGGATTTGATTCCTTCATCAAGCTCTTCTAGTGTGAAGGCACGTGTAAAGCCAGGATCGTTCTGGTACTTTTTCCTGTCAAGTTTGATCTTCTTTGCTTTCCCAGATTTTCCATTTTTGAGTAGTTGATGAGCAACTTCATTAGCTGTGACCTTTGGTAGTTGAGGTGGCGTTTTTGGATCTCCTCGGAGTTTACGGATGGTAGACCAGGCTTTCTTGCTATTTTTTGTCATGTCGGTTGATTCAATAAGATTTTGCCAGGTTTTGCGGCGTTCTTCTGCTATGCATTCTGTTACTTTTGCGCCTGTTTCATTTGTTTCTTTCGAGAAGGGATCTTCATTAAATCTGGTAACGTATTCGTCGTAGAGTTTGGAACTTTCCTCTGAGAGTCCTGGAACGTATTGTACTCTGCAGCCTCTTGGGATGTTTCTTCTAGCGACTTTCCTAAGCAGTTGGCTGAAGCGGTCATAATTGAACTGTGTTGGTGTGAGGTATATGATTTTCGCTTCTAATTCTTCGGTGAAATTAGCCCAGTTGGCCTTCTTGAAATTGAAACGTCTCTTAAATGGAACATTAATCGGTTTGATGGCTGGTATTATTTGAAGACCAATAGGTCGATGTTGGCTCGAGGGGATGGGGCTTGAAACGAACTTTTGGCAGTGTCCCGCTATGTCGTTTGTCACCATGACTAGATCAGGGTTGTAGCCTCGTTTCCAGCGGGCGCTCTGGAAAGATGAAGGTAACTTGGGATCGTGTATTAAGCATAGTTGGTTTGAGTCCATCCATGTTTCAACCGCTTCTCCATCTTTCTTGGTCTCGTTATAGCCCCAGGTGGAATTGTGGCTGTTGAAGTCACCTATGTATATCTGAGGTTTGTGTTGGACTTTGGGTATACTATGTGGGAATTTAAATTCTACGCCAGGAGGCTTGTAGACAGATGTTACAACAATGTTGCTAAATTCCACTGTGAGGACTTCGATATTTTCGGCCTCCAAAACGGTGGTAGCTTCTACAATTGAACCCGTTTTCACAAAAATTGCAGGCTACTGAAGGCTACTGAAATGGTTTGACCATTTGATGCAATTAACACAGAAAACATTTGCAAGAAAACCGTTGAGTTATTTCGTAAAGCCTGCACGTAAACCAATTCGAAGACTGAAAATTACTTGTTTGGGACAATTTTAAATGATTTTAAAAGATACATTACCACAAATCTTGATAATAACTTCCTTGGCAGACTTGAAGCATTTTGTTTTGACTGTAAAAACTGGAACAGAAATATTGGCAGCACTATGTCAGTAAAGCTAACAAATATGCAAAGATGATGACTGAAAAGCCAAGGCAAGCATGTGATTGGTCAACTCACGCAAACCTCTTCCCAGTCACCTTCCTTTTGACTAGGTTAAGATAGAAGTAGCTACCTACGTACTAACTCGCCATTTTGAAAGTCATCCGTTCGATTAAAGTGTTGACGAATATATTCTCTTTCCGTAGTAGAAATGAAGTTGTATATGTGAGGTAAGGAAAACGAATACATTCGGAGACAAATATTTTCGTCTGCACTGTGAGATACAAAGTATTCTGCAGGACGATTGGCAAATATATTCGTCATTATTCGTCACATATATCATAATTAAAGAGGAAGAAAAAATATGATGTAGGAGCCCTTGGTATCAAAGTCCGGTCGAACTTGGGAAAGACAAATACAAAAAACCCAGTAGAGAAATTGTTAACGCTGAAATATAAAGGTTTCCTTGTTATAATCAAGAAGTTCTGATTAAAAACTAATAAAAGCTCTTACTTAAATATATTTTTTTAATTCCAAATTCAAATCCTTTACAGATCGGGTATTATTTGAGGAGGGCACTTATTCGAAAAAGGCGATTGTTAGAAGTTCTTTTCCTAAATGAGGCATTTATTTGAAGCAACCACTTAATCGAGAGGGCACGTAATCCAAGAACGTAATAATTTAATCGTGCACACACCAGACTCCGATTTTCCCCCAAAAATTAAACCTGGGGTATTACAGTCTGGTGTGTGCAGTATTAAATTACGCAGTTCTTTTAAGTATAACAGAATAGAAATATCCACATTTTCTTTTTATTACTGCATGTGTTTTTTTCTTAAAGCAATGATGGTTTCTCTGGGTCAAGGAACGATGTTTTCTGTTGCGTTTGTCAATTGTTCCGTCTGTCTTTTTGTTTGTCTTTGTCTGTCTGCCTGCCTGTTTGTGTACAAAATACCTCTAGATGTTATGAAGCGATTTCAATAATTTTTTCGGGAAACGTTGATGATAGAAGCATTATTATAGCTGTACAAAGCATGTGAATTTTGTTTTGAATTGAACGCAAGACCACAATATTTAGTTAATATCTCAGTAAAGCACCAACGTCTGTCAATTTTTTTAGGTTGCCCTAGCTCCATAGGCAAAGGGAAGGTTAACAAATGAAGGAATCAGCATCAAGTTCAGGTGAGGAAAATGTTCGTGAGGGACCAGGCCGAGGCCTGTGATTTGTGGGTTGTGGATATTAGGTTAATTGAACACAATTATACTATGCTAGCGATAACAAATGAATATGGTCAACAACAATTTAACATTGGTATTGGTGCAAATATTATTGTCACTGGATCGGATCATTTAAAAAATATTTGCAATACAAAAAGACCAGTCATGAAACTGATTCGTATAGGTACGTATTGTATACTGTATGGACTCCTAAATAATAACAATGTTATTATTTAGGAGTCCATGTAATTATTTAGGAGTCCATGTGTATACTGAATGAGTTCTGAGTAACTAACTATCTACTCTGACTTCTAGTTTTATGTAGGGAGGAGGCTTCTTAATTAACATGGGTTCGTATTTCAATATTAAACTAAAGTTGCGCTATATTTCACGAACTTCACCACATTGCAACAAACATAAAATAATTCTAAAATGGAATTATGATGACAAAGCATACCTTTATGTCCTCGCAAAGGACCATAACAATAGCAAGATATTCCAACATGCAATGTAGTGCTTGTCTGGTACAATGGGGATTCCAAGAAAAAAACAAAAGGAAATTACTTGTATTATTCAATGAGCACAAACAGCGCTCACAAGGAAAATGTAAAACTTGAAACAAAATTTGTACCTCTGCTCTGTCAAGTTGTCCTGAAATCTTATGCATGCTTTTAAACTAAAGTGCAGTAGCGCATGTAGCACATAACGAGAAATAGTAACGGAATTCTTACCTGTATTAGTCTTACACCATTCCTCCTAAAGTTTGTGAAGCCCTGGAAAACTAAAAATAAAAGTAAATCAAACTGTTTAAGATTTGAAATGAAAACTGTACACGCTAAATGTTACGTTGAGCAGATGTGACTATATGGTTTATGGGCCGACCGGAACTGTGTTCAGCAGGCACAATTTAAATAAACAAGCGAAATAAACTTCTTAAAATCAAATCCAATTGGGTGAACCAAGTTAAACTATATGGATTCAAAAATAAATTTCAAGATATTCCAAGTCATGGGGGGAGAGGTGTCCTTAAACACACTGAAATTGATATTAAGCTGAAAGAAAAGATAACTATGCAACATATAATTGCTATACGTCGGGTCAAGTTGCCCTCTCAAGGAGTCATTAAGAAATAAAAGGGGCCGCAATAAAGAATAACATTGGTTCGTAAAGTAGACAAATCAAGCAGCTGATGCCACCCAATAGTTACGATTCCGAAACTGAGCAGTGATAACCTAAGAATATGCATTGATTTAACATAGTTTAACGAACAGGTTAATGAGATGTGTTATTTAGCCCTGATGAGATTTTATCTAAAACTGAAAAGAACTGTGTTTATATGTCGAAGCTCGATGCTAGCTCTGGCTATTGGCATCTTTCATCAAATGTAAAAAGCCAGCATTTAGATGCATTTATAAGATCGTATTGGTGGTATTGTCCAATGTGTGGACGATTTGGCCTAAATTCTTGCCGAAAATTATTTGCAAAGGTACAGTCGTGATTGGCGGCTTATATGAGGTAGTTAAGTGGATGGCCTGTTTTTTGGTTTTCTGTAGAACAGTTAAGCAACATGATCATAAGTTGTGAAATTCCCTTCGTACAAAAAAACCCGGCATGTCACTGAACTGTAAAATATGTGTCTTTCATCATGGAAGTGTAGAAGTATTTGTGTATTAAATACCTGTGGATGAAATAAAGCCTTTGCATTGAAATATCCAAAACATTACCATTTTTTATGGGATATGAAAATCTACTTGGAACGTCAACTGTCTGGAATAAAATTTAGATTGTTATTACCACAAAAACACCAAAAGCCAATAAGATCTCAAAGAGCCATTTTTATGAGAACTCACAAGAATTATCCAGTCGCCAGTGCACTGCATGGTGGAAACCCAGGCATTAATATGCACGAAAAAAACAATTCAATTTGGGAGAGAAATACAAGCTTTACCTTGACAAAATTATTTTATATTCTCNTGGAACGTCAACTGTCTGGAATAAAATTTAGATTGTTATTACCACAAAAACACCAAAAGCCAATAAGATCTCAAAGAGCCATTTTTATGAGAACTCACAAGAATTATCCAGTCGCCAGTGCACTGCATGGTGGAAACCCAGGCATTAATATGCACGAAAAAAACAATTCAATTTGGGAGAGAAATACAAGCTTTACCTTGACAAAATTATTTTATATTCTCTATTGGTTAAAAGCTCTCTCAGAGAATGACTATCATAAATTTTGACCTGGCTGTTCTTTTACGATTACGGTTACGATCTCTGTCCTTCAGAATAAACCATTGCAGGAAACATGAGACCCAAAATTGAGATACCAAACAATAACCTTTATAGTAACTTGTCCCCAATCCTGTCAAAGTCGTCTTGTACTTTAAATATAACATCCGGTTCACTAATCAAACGTCCAACTTCTCCAAGACATTGAACACCAAAATCAACTTTAGGTATTGTCTACCTTGGACGTTTTCTGATTATGTCATCGAATTCTCTTGGCTTTCAACACAAAACAAAGACCCTGTTGTTGTTGTTCTTCTTCTTCTAGTGTCTTGGCATCAAATACCGTAGACGAATCATGGTGGTCCTCTCTCTCTCTTCTCTCTCTCTCTCTCTTTCGCTCCACCTTTTCCTACCTCTTGCAACCTTGCCCAACTGTTTTTCATCTTTAACTCTCAATCTCTCCATCATCCAATTTAACATCTGCAATCTTTGTCTTCCTCTTACCCTTTTCCCTGCCATTTCAGCCTCCAAGAAATTCCTCTCTATCCTCCTTCTCTACCCAACTCATCCCCAATAAATGTCCACTGTCTCCTGATAGTGATCAAAAGTTGTCTTTCTACTCCCACCTTTTCCAAAACTACTTCATTCGTAAGTTTGTTTGTCCATGATATCCTCATCATCTTTCTCCAGAACCACATTTCTGTCGCCTGAAGCTTTTGTTCCATGTTTTTGCTTATTGTCCATGACTCGCATCCATACAATAGCACTGACCAGATGTAGCACTTCAACAAAAGCTTTTAAACTCCCAATCCTAAGTTCCTTGCACATAATACATTTCTCATTTCCATAAACGTTTGCTTTGCCTGACCAATTCTACATTTAATATCCATATCAGATCTCACATCCGATGTTATCCAACTCCCCAAGTACTTGAAATGATCCACGTGCTCTATCTGCACGCTATTCACTGTCGCACTACATACCGGAGCCTGCGCCTTTTTACTGGCAACCATCACATACGTTTTTTCACAATTTATCTTTAAACCAAGTCTCTCACTTTCCTTTGTTTCAACATTCAACAACCGCTGTAGCTTTTCCTCAGTATCTGCGATCAATGCCATGTCATCTGCATATCCAAGACTATTATAGTTCATCCCTTCCAGGTTGACTCCATCACATATCCTTATTTTCCTTAGGGCTTCTTCACTATACAGCTTAAACAAATCTGGTGATAGAATGCATCCCTGTAGTACCTCCTTTTGCATATCGACCCATTTACCTAGCTCTCCCTTAATCCTGATCGCAGATTTCTGGCCATAATACAGATTTCTTATCAGTCTAAGATCTTTTTAATTTATATCAAGCCTTGCTATCAATTCCAGTAGCTTGTCATGCTTCACACAATCGAATGCCTTAATATAGTCTCTGAAACGTATATACAAGTCCTTTTTCTTTTCAATACATTTTTCTATGATAGCTCTCAGACAAAGAGTGGCATTTCTTGTTCGCTTACCAGGCTTGTATTCAAACTGCTCATCCGGTAGCTCTTCTCTGGTGGTACTGTAATTCCTATTTACCATTACACGTTAGATTATTTTTGGCTAATGGTTCTGTGTGTCTTGCATTCTATTGTTCCTGAATTCATTGGAATGGCAGTGAAAATTGATTCAATCATTTCATCGGATAGGTTTTCAGATTCATACACATAATCAGCAATATCAGTGACTTTATCAATCCCAAAATTTTTATAAGCCTCTATCATTTCAAACGCTATCTCATCATTCCCCACAACCTTGCTTTTCTTCATATGTTTCATTGCATCTCTTATTTCGTCTCTTGTTATTGGATTCATAGTCGTCTGTTTCCTAATTGCTGGTCTGTCTTTTCTTTTGGTATCTGAATATAAACTTTGGATGTACTCTGTCCGCCTTCTTTTAATTTGGTCTTACTCCGTTGACACTTTGCCCTTTTCATCTTTAATACAGCTAGTTACATACCATCTTTTCTTATTAACTTCAGCTTTCACTTTTTCATGTATTATTTGAACATTTATATGTTATAATTCTTCAATCTCCTCGCATTGTTTGGTTAGATATTCTTCCTTTGCTGCCCTACACATATTCCGAATCCTCATAATTAGCCTTCTGTACTCATCCGTGTCTTTCTTCACCCTGCGCCTCATTTCCATCTGATCCAAAATCTCTGATGTCATCCAATTCTTCTTAGCTGTCATTCCACATTTAGGGATACACTCTTGAGCACTACTCATCAACACTTTTTGCAAAGTTTTCCACCTTTCACTATCATCTCCACATTGCTTGTATCGTTCTTCTACTTTCTGACAGAACTTGGCTTTCACATTTTTATCCTCTATTAGAACGTTCCATTTCATATTAGGTTTCAAATTACTACGCTTTAACTTTTTCAGATCTACACGTATTTTACCCATCAAAAGAATATGATCACTTTCACAGTCTGTTCCTGGATAAGCCCTTACTCTTGTAATAGCATTTCGAAAGTGTTCATTAATCATAGTATAACCTATCTGATTTCTGTAGGTGTCGCCAGAGCTTTTCCAAGTATACAAGTTCCTCATGTGATGTTGAAACCAGGTATTCGTGATTACAAATCTGTTCGTTATGCACCATTCCACTAACCTACAACCCCTTTTATTCCTCTGACCTAAGCCAAAGAGGCCAACTGCTTTATGATCCCTTTCTTCTCCTGCCTTTGCATTGAAATCACCCACAACTATTCTTATATCTTGTGATCCATACTGTTTTATTGCTTCATCCAGTTGATCAGAAAACCTGTCTATTTTATCATCAGTGTTATGTAGTGTTAGGTGCATAGCACTGGATTAAAGAGATGTCAAATGGCCTTCCTTTCAGTCTCACTACCATAACTCTTTCTGAAATACACCAGAATCCACTTAAACATTTTGACGTTTCCTCATCCAAAAATATTCCAACACCGTGCTTGTGCTCCTTTCTTCCTGAATACATAAATGTAGTTCCTTCAGATATTAATTTACCAGACTGTGTCCATCTTACAAACACCCGGTATACTTATCTTCAGTCTCTTCATTTCCATCATTATGTTACCCATCTTTCCATTTTGGTACATAGTTCTAACATTCCATGTGGTAATCCTTCTATCAAATTTACTAATTTTGCATACAGTCGCAGGATAACGATCGGGTATAACCTGTAGCACATGATGGTCCCTACCGAACGAGACCCCACTTTTAGGATCCTTCACGTTGTTGCGTTCCTTACTGTTCACAAACATTACCATGATTATACAAGGCATAACACGACAGTGGTTTGCCTCTTCTCAGAGAGTCTTCTGCCTGTAAATAGCCATTGTCCTCTGAGGTCGTAGGTCATCTGCCTTCACCACCAGTGTCCTGCTGAGTCCGCCATTGATCATCGCTCGTAACCCTGAGCAAGGGACCCCTTCCAGGTACTACCAGCCGGGTCAGCTAGACTTGGGACTCGCACATGAGAAGGGTCGATCACACCCTTGGACCAATATCATAAGCCCTACTACCCTACCCTATTGTTCACTGAGTTCATTTCCAAACCATCTTCTTTTAAATAACTATTTAAAACTTAACCATTGAGAAAGAAGTAAGATGATCGTAGCGTTTGTTGTTTTAAATTCAAACAAAACAAATCAACAACTGGCGTTTGATGAGTTTCCTAATTTTATAATAATATTATTAAAGCCTTGCAAAACTACTTCACTTGCATTGATGACCCGATTGAAAAAAGATTTCACCAAAGCAGTTAAAGGTTTATAAGAAGTATTTCTTTGTTTATTTTTGGATCGTTGCACATTGTATATACTACTGATATTCCCGTTCGCCAGTTTTAACATTCCATCTATGTCAATTTCTCCATATGATCCATTCAAACATTCATATATTTTAGTGAAAAAAGCTATTGAGCAAATCTACAACTCAATATTTATGTGATTTCATAAGAAAAAAAAGTTCTTTGTAATTTGAATTTCTTTTCTTTTCAGGAAAATAATTACATATAACAAGAAACAAAATTTAGGCATATCAGTCCTGATTCCACCATAAACAAGTCAGCCAGTAATTTAAGAGAAAAAAATTGACTTTTTATATCAACCCTTCATGGGTGATAATGTACATTTATTTATTTAAATATAGAGATATCACTTTTAGTAGAACGTTAAGTGGATAGATTAGTCGCAAGACAAATCGAGCAGGCCTCGACCTACCACGTAGAGGTCTCACGTGTCTAATTAACTGTCCAAATCGAGCCATTATTACAAGTAGTTTTACAGTTAATGAAGGCGAGCTATTTTAGAAGCTCTTGCTTTGTAAATAGAAATAAAATCCGTGTTTTTCTTAAATTCCAGTCATTGTGTGTTGAAAACTACGAGTGTTCTCTGCTGGAAGATTGTCGGCTTGACTGGCTCAAATTTCAGACTTTTTACTATTAAAAGAAGCAGCACGGAAGAAAATATTTTTGACAATGTCCGATTATTGCTCCTAAGTATGATATTGTCTTAAGTATAATTTTGAAAAAGCACTGTGGTACTCACCCCAATTCAGAGTATTTAATAAAAGTACTTTTTCACTACATAATACTTAAAAAGTCACCCTTGATCATTGATATTCCCTTACAAGTTTTTAGTTGTCAGCGTCTTCTACAAGTTACATACTGTTAGCTTGATAACTTTCGTCGTACATTTTTCTATAATGAACCCTTGTTTTTCTAAAAACTCTGACTGTGGGCCAAAAACTTCCCTATTTTGAAAATCGTATGTCCTAGGATTGATACAAATTTACAACCCTTCCGGGCTTTCTCAGTGAATTAAGGAACACAGATGAGAAACACTTTCTTAATTGGGCTGCACCGCCCCCGCCCCCCGCCCCCCGGCTTTTATTCTTTCAAGAACCAGCATGGAAGAAAATCGATTTATTTGATAATAAATAATGTTCCTGCCTTCAGTATAATTTTGAAAAAACCCTGAAATTCCAGCTGAGCACTGTGCAAGAGTAAGTTTACAAATTTATGACTACCAGTAAAGTTTCTTACGGCTTTTCACCAGTTTCCTTATTTCATCAGCCTTTTGTTTTAATGTGGTGATGTCCCTGGCACAAAGGGAGAGAACTGTGCAAGGCAGTCATTCGAAATCAAAGCATTGAATCACTCTTTTTTTATCTCTGCTGTGTTGTCGGAGCAATATCTATTATTGAAGCAAGGTTTATTTTTTAAGGAGCAAACTAGAATCATGAGAAACTTGGTAAGTATAATGAATATCCTGTTTAATGCATACTGAATTTGTGATTACTGCTTTTAATATTTCTATCGGGGTGCAATCAATGACAAATGTGACTTTTGTGTAAATATTTGAATTTAAAAAGACTGGCTTTAATGCCTGTGGTCTTAAGGAAAAATTACTTTTGGTGGTAATCAGGTAATCTTGGTATTACCTCGATGGAATCTTTAAAGGGTATGTCAAAAGAGATTTGTATAAACTACTCGTCAGGATACCTTTTTCTCAATAAATACCTTTACCAAAAATTTTTATATCAATATTTGATTCCTAAAGAACTAGAACAGGTAACTCGCAAACAAAAACGGTCAACTAGTAAAAAGTTCTTGGCTAACAGAACTGGAGAAAATATAACCTAGCAAATTACCAACAGCATATTGAAAAGAAGTCGACGGTGTATGCACAGAAAGACTAACAAATTTCAACATCTTTAAGAAAAATATAGCCTTTTTTAAGACGTGCATTTGTTCTGATGAAATTGCTCAAAATTTGTGGTACCCGATTCCAGGCTGTTTATGGCTTGTCACCCGGTGATATATTAGGTTCCCTTTGTTATACCTAAGGAAAGGCCTCCGAAGGGCCCCATATGCCAAGGGATCCCTAAAGCGACAGGACTCGGAGGCGAAGGCAGGAGGGTTGGCCCTAAACAAATTTAGCAAACAGATTTTGGTAAAACTAATGACTGAAAAACGCCATAGTCGGACACTTGCGGCTTAAGGACATTCAACATCCTTTCAAGCTGATGGGTTTCTTTTACTACGGTAGTGGATCTTGCACTAAAGGAGCTTCAGTTATGTTTTGAAGGATAGAGGCAAGGTTTCTGATATATTTAACTACAGCACGCGTACTTTTTGTATGTTTCCAATTATAGTGGCAAGTCCTGAGCATAACTTTTCTAAATTAAAGCCCATCAAGAGTTAGTTCATCAATTGGTCGAGAGAGACTGGGTGGTCTGGCCCTAATAGAACGAAGAAGCCAGAAACTGACCACAACGACCTCATCGACAACTTCACATGCAATAAAACCCGAAAAAGACTTATTTAGCCAAGGGTTTGTAACAGTTTGTTTGAGCTGTCTTTATTCTTTCCTTTAAATTCTGTATGGTACGGTGTTAATTGGAAATCATCTTAATTAGGTTCAGGTACATATATTTTTGAGATGTCTTAGTACGGTAAAGTGTTTTTTATTATTATTTTTTTTTTTCTAATACGAGCCCATGGGGGACTCAGGGGTAGAAACCCCAGCAAACCCATCCGACTACCAGCCCGATAAGGGTAAACTGGGTGCATGCATCACACCCAAGTGTGTGCGATATTGATGTACATAAAAAACAACCAGCACATGACCTTGCAGTTGGGGCCTGTTTAGGTTTCCCAGTTTAGGTGACCCATTCTGCTTAAAACGGTCTCCGTAGCGAGGCTTCACCCAAGACCTTAGGACTAAGTAACAAAGTAAGAACTCGGTACTCAGCCCTTCAGAACAAGAGATCCACGCTCACGACACCTAGATATGATGCTCCCCCACTACTCCCGCCCGTTAAACAGAAATGCATGATGTGTCAGCCCTTTTGGGACATGCACAACCGGTTAAGGTCAGGCAACTGACTGGCAAGTCTGC
>RDPX01000122.1:567095-580583 GCA_003991215.1 Morbakka virulenta
ATGGCTGGTTGTAGATTTTGCTGTGCCTTCCGATCGAAATGTGACAGCTAAAGAAGAAGAAAAGGTCACTAAGTATTCTCCCTTGGCCCAACAAATCCGAAAGTTACACAGTGTATGTACCAGCGTTGTCCCAATCGTCGTGGGAAGCTTAGGAGTGGTGACGAAGCGCTTCTGAGCGCAGTTTGAAAGAGTTGGGCATCCCTGATGTCTTGGGTGGACTCCAAACATCTACCATCATTGGAACTACCAACATATTAAGGAAGGTGCTTAACCTCTAAAGCTACTGATCGGTAGCCGGGGTTAAGTTTTCTCGTCTGGCAGGTGAATACCATCTCCCTGTGCGGGCTGTCATGCTGGACGTGAACTTTGTTTATTATATAGTTTTCTTTGGATTTGCTAATTAAAATCAAGCACCGAGTCGCTACCAGCGACCTTGGGTGATTGAAGTTCGAGGTTATAGATTTTAACAAAAAAATATCCACATTGAGCAAAGGCAATTGACAAACAGTATTTGAGACAGTTATAAATTATACAAACCCTGAGACTAACAATAACAAAACAAAAGTATGTAAAGGTTTAGGCTATATAAGAACGTTTTATTTTACATTCGTGGGAATTTTGCGAACATCAAGGAGACGAGAATACAGATGGAATATTACGAACAGTAAGAGGACAGAATTGCAATTTTACATATGACATAAAACGACTAAAGTGTAAAAATGGAAATGATTTAGATCGACAGGACTCTTCTAAGATGATGCGCTGTGCTGTTCAATACAATTTTTTGAACTTCTAGTTATTGGCTTCCAGGTATTTGTTCTAGAAACTTATCAGTACCTTCCTTTAAAAGATCAAGTGCACCTATAACGACAGGCAAAGTTGGTTTTGAGGTGCCAAATCTTTTCTACTTCTATTTCCAGGTCTTTATACTACGAGAGCTTTTCGAATACTTTCGCTGAGACGTTTTTATCTGAAGGGACACTCATGGCAATAAACAGACAGGTGTTAGCTCGTTTTGTCTTTGATGACGATATCTGGTTGATATGCCTGTATGGTACGATCTTTGTGAATTGGGAAGTCCCACGTAATCGTAACATTTTTACCTTCAGTAACTGATTCTAGATGGTGTTCATACCAGTTAGCTTCCTTTTCAATAGAAAAGTGCTTACAAATCCTCCAATCAATGCAGATATTGGCCTACTCTGTCGTGGCGATTTTTGTACTCATTCGGCGTTAATATTGAGCAACGTTGCACAAGGTGATCAACTGTCTCAACCTAATCTTCACAAATCTGTATTTTGGGTCAGCACCATTATGCAAGGTGCAAGCCTGATAATTTATGGTGAATAAACCTTGATCTTGGGCTGCAAGAATACACCCCTCTGTTTCCCCCTTCAAGTCCGGAGCTTCTTAGCCACTGATGGGTTGCGGTTTCATCTACATCAGCTTGTTTGCTTCGAGCTGCGAACTGTCCGTGGAGAGGTTTTTCATGCTAGCTAGATTGGAGTTTATCTTGTCCAATTTTCTTAGCTTTTTGCTTTCTACGCTTTGCGGCTACTGTTTGTACATGTTCGATGTTTTCGTTTTCAATACCTAATTCGCGCGAGAATTTCTGATTCTTTCACTTCAGAGTGTGATTTTTTGGAGTGTTCGTGTACTCTAACAAACTGAAGCATCCAATCATTGCTTTGATCTAGATACTGCAAGAGACCAATCGTTGATGTTTTATACGATAGTTCCAACTGAATCATCCCCCTACCTCCTTTACTTCTGATGACGTACAGGTGGTCTACGTCTGACTTCGGGTGATACATTCTATTGGATGTCAATTGCTTTCTAATTTTGGTCTCAATATTTTTAAGTTTACTTGGGTTCCAATCTATCACATTAAAACTGTAAGTAACAACAGGTATCGCAAGTGTGTGGATTTCTGTTAATTTTTTTTTAGAATTAAATTTGGTTTTCAGGATTGATCTTACTTTGCGGATGCATTTTTTTCGTATTTTCTCCTTCATTTTTGAGTGTTGTACACCATCGCCTTCATTTACTCCTACGTATTTATAAGTTCCTTCTTGATCTAATTGTTTAATTACGGTTTCATCATCTAACTCTATATTTTCAAACTTAACTAGTTTTCTTCGCTTAAAAGTTGGCTTGGCACACTTATCTAGACCAAGCTCTATACCTATATCATCACTAAACGTTTTTACGGTTTTCAACAACCCTTCTAGTTCACCATCATTATGAGCGTAAAATTTTAAGTCATCCATATAAAAAAGATGATTGATCATCTTGTCCTTGATCTTATATCCATATCCTGTATTATTAAGAAGTTGTGAGAGTGGGATAAGTGCCATACAAAATAAAAGTGGGGAAAGAGAGTCACCTTGGAACATTCAACATCGGATTTGCATACCGTTTGAAATAAGAGTACCATTTGCGTGACCCAGAGTAAGATTTGTTTCCTATAATGGCATGCCAGTTCGAAGAAAATTTATCAATACAGGAGAGATTTTAAATATTTCTAAAGATTTTAAGATCCAAGAGTGCGGGACGCTGTCTTTTTTATAATCTATCCAGGCAGTACTTAAATTTCTGTGTTTAGTGTGAGTATTTTCCAGAATCATTTTGTTTATGAGCAGTTGATCCTTACATCCATATGATCCTCTGCGACACCCTTTTTGCTCCTTGGAGAAAATTTTTTGTTCTTCCATGTGAACGTAGGTTCTTTCAGTTAAGATTGAGGTAAGTAATTTACAGGAAGTTGATAAACATGTAATGGGTCTGTAGTTTTTAGGATTTGCTGTTTCGTTTGTTTTGGCCAGAAGATAAGTAATTCCTTGACAGAACCATTTTGGTGTTAAGTGAGGTGCTATCATAATTGAATTAAAATTAGATGCTAATTTGGCATGCGCGGAAGAGTGAGTATTAAGCCAAAAATTTAATATCTGGTCAATGTCAGGCGATTTCCATTTATGAGACTTTTTTAACGTGCTTTGGGTTTCTTCAGTACTAATGTTATCCCATTCTTGTTTGGGGATATCCCTGGTGCTATTTTCAAGGTCAAATACCCATTCTGCATTTTCATCAAATTGTTTCTCTTTTCCCCAAACGTTGTTCCAAAATTCCTTTACCTGTTCGTCAGTTGGTATGGTTTCTACAGAAATCGATTCTTTTCCAATTTCACGGTATAACTTTTTCGCGTCAGTATCAAAAATTTTATTCTGCCTAAAGAATTTTTGTCGTCTATCGAGTCTACGTAACCTTTCACTTGAAGCTTTTGTTTTAGCTCTTCTTTAATCGTTGGTATTTGTTCTTCAGAGAGCAATTTATATTTTCTGATTACTTTGCTAGCTTTGCCCGATTTTTTCCCATTATCCTTTTGCAGTTCTTCTAGTATAGAAATTTCCCTTCTAAAACTTTCTATTTCTTTCTTTATTTTCACTTGCCACTTTGGTTTGCTATGTTTCTTATTCGTTGTATTTTTTCTTAACGTAATACCACATTTTGCATGAAGAACTCTTCCTGTTGGATAAATTAATTTTTTTAGTTCACTTAAATCTGGATTTATATCATGACAGAGTTGTTCCAGTGCCTTATTGCCTACATTTAATTTATTTTTTAACTTATAGGGGTATCTGATTTTTAACAACGCCTCTCTTTCACTTATTTCAGTATGTTTGACTATCGACAGTTCTTCAATGATATACGTTTTCATACTAAACAGTTACTCTTTTGTACTCGTTCTGCACTACCTAATCGACATTATTTTCAACTCTTGCATCAGCATTATTCGACAGTACAAGTTCTTGTTCATCTAAATTTCCTTCGTCATTTTCCATCTATAATTCTCTGGTATCGTTTTTTACCCTGTCTTAAATTATTGAGATTTCTATATTAGCCAATATTTTGCTACCAACGATATATCTTCTAACATTAGCTAGCTTGTTTGGGTCAATCATTTCCATTTTTTCACTATTACTATTCCTTAAACACCACGTAGTATATGTATCATCAGTATTATTCGTTTCTGGCTTTTCGAGTGTACAGTAAAGCAATACATCACCTCAGCATATTCTTTCCTTGTCCATTTGAGCCAAGGTTTCATTGTATTTTTAATACTAGCTTGTTGAATCACAAGGCCAGGTATGGGAGTTGTCCCGTTCTGGTAACCTGGTGGATTTTGACTAGCTGACTAGCGGGAGAGGTAGACTTAGTAGCAGACTTTGGAAAATCCTCAGCCTGGTCACTCGCCGAGGCACGCGCCCCTTGTTGATTCAAGCGACAGGCGATGCGGCATGATTTATTTTTGCTTCCAGTTTTCATTTGATAAAAGAGCTGGATTTTCCTCACCAGATGCAACCTGGTATTTCTAGTTCACGCGGATTTATTATTATTATTATTATTATTATTATTGTTATTATTATTATTATTGTTATTATTATGGATAATAATAATGATGGATGAAAATGCAACAGAGAGGTCAGTACAGTGGGTTAAAGGTGGTTTCCTTGCAAAAAGCACAAAGGCATTTGTGTTTGCTGCTCAAGAGCAAGCATTGAGGACAAGGTTGGCGCAGTCGAAGTGGGATGGTGGTGTTAGTCCTATGTGTCGCATCTGCGGAATTGAATCTGAGTCAGTTTGGCATGTTGCGTGTGGGTGTAAGGTACTGGCTCAGAAGGAGTACAAGAGGCGACATGATAGGATGGGATTGAGAATATATTGGGAGCTGTGCAAGAAGTATGGGTTGAAATGTGCGGGGAAATGGTTTGAAGAGGTGCCTGACAAAGTTAGAAAGAGTGAAGATGGTAGGTTTGAAGTTTGGTGGGATAGATCAGTGGAGACAATGCAACAGGTGGAATCTAATCGTCCGGATGTTGTTGTTGTTGACCGCACTAAGAAGAGATGGCTGGTTGTAGATTTTGCTGTGCCTTCCGATCGAAATGTGACAGCTAAAGAAGAAGAAAAGATCACTAAATATTCTCCCTTGGCCCAACAAATCCGAAAGTTACATAGTGTATGTACCAGCGTTGTCCCAATCGTCGTGGGAAGCTTAGGAGTGGTGACGAAGCGCTTGGAGCGCAGTTTGAAAGAGTTGGGCATCCCTGATGTCTTGGGTGGACTCCAAACATCTACCATCATTGGAACTACCAACATATTGAGGAAGGTGCTTAACCTCCAAAGCTACTGGTCGGTAGCCGGGGTTAAGTTTTCTCGTCCGGCAGGTGAATACCATCTCCCTGTGCGGGCTGTCATGCTGGACATGAACTTTGTTTATTATTATTATTATTATTATTATTATTATTATTATTATTATTATTCAGTCATTTTCTTTTGATTTGCTTTTTAAGATCAAGCACCAGGTCACTACCTGTGATTTAGGGTGAATGAACTTGGAGTAATGTAATGTAAAAATCATTTTGTATTGTATCCTAATTGTATAAAAACAGAACTTGTTTAAAGGAATAAAAACAGTATGAAAGGGTATTGTATAAAAATAGAAATATAAAATTTTTGTACAAAATAATAACGTTTAGTGGAAAGTTGCTGAACATCAAATAACAGTTGACAGTAAAAAAAACATTTGTAGGAAAAAATGGTTATTCAAATAGAAAGCACTCTTTAAAAATATGTGCAGTACTACAAAGTACTATTTTCTGGACTTCGTTTTGTGATGGTTCTCCTGGAATTGTCTAAAGGTAATCAGTGGTTCCTTTCTTTATTAGGCAAAGGGCACCCACTACTACTGGGATGGTCTTTGTTTTCATGTATACATTTCTAAAATTTTTGAATTGGTTATCCTGTATAAATTTCGTAAATAATAATAAAGTGCTACATCTTTTCAATCTCAATCTCCAGGTTTTTGTATTTCTCAAACACCTTAGCAGAGAGGTTCTTATCGGACGGTACACTCATATCAATGAGTAGATGTTATTGCTCTTGTCCTGGACATTGTCTGGACGGTTTCCTGTATCGTCCGAACAGTATGGACTGGAAATTCGCAGAGAATGGTGACATTTTTCCCTTCTGTGGCTGGTTCTGGATGATACTCAAACCAGTTGCTTTTTGTTTCTGTGAGGAAGTAATTGAGAATTTTCCAGTAGAGATATTGACTAACCCTGTTGTGGCGGTTTTTATACTCGTTGGGTATCAAGACAGAGCAACCAGAGACAAGGCGGTCAATCGTTTCTAACTTTTCCTCGCAAAATCTACATCTTTCATCTGCTCCGTTTTGCAACACAATAACCTGATAATTACGTGTGAAAAAACTTTGGTCCTTGGCGGCAAGAATAAAGCCTTCCGTTTCCCCTTTCAGTCCGGAACTCCTCAGCCACTGTTGGTCGCCGTTTCGTCAACATCAGCGTTTCCGCGTTGGACTGCGAACTATCCATGGAGCGGTTTTTCTTGCCACCTGGACTTCAATTGTTTCAAACCATTGTTTTTCGTGGCTTGTTTTGCGGTGCAGAGAGTTGTTGTTTTCGTTATTTAGATCTAAGTCCAGCTGGCGAGAAAATTAAGCTTGCTCTTTAAAAACTGAATGTAACTTTTTTGAATTTTCATGTACGTTTACTAGTTTCAGCATCCAATAATTAATCCAGATTTGCACAGAGACCTATAGTAGTTGTCTTGTATGACATTTCAAGCTGTATCATGCCATTACCTTCTTTATGTCTGGGGACGTAAAGACGATCAATATTGGATTTAGGGTGAATGCATTCTGTGGTAGGTCAATTGCTTTCTAATTTTTGTGTCGAGATAACTCAATTCGCTAATAAATGATGTTAAAACTGATTAATAATGTTAAAACGTACCACTAGTACTGCAAGAGAGTTGATAGCAGTAATTTTGTTTTGAGAAGTTCAGTTTTCATTATTAATCTAACCCTACGCAGACATTCTTTTCTGATTTTTTCTTTCATCTTGGATTGCTGTATGCCAGCCAGTTCTATAGGCAGGTAATTGGGCAGTAGTTTTTTTGCGTTGGCTGTTTCGTTATTTTTTGCGAAAAGATATGTAGTACCTAGACAAAACCATCTGGGTGTTGTTGTTGGGTCTGTCATTAGTTTTTTGAAGTTTAGTGCTGGTTTTTCATCTGCTGATTGTAAGGGGAAAAGCCGGAAGTTTGGGATTTGATCAATTCCTGGCGATTTCCACTGGTGAGCTTTCTTAAGAGCTCTCCGTACTTCGTCAACTTGAATGTCTTTCCATCCCTGTTCGGGGATAACCATTCAAAGTTTTCATTATGCCATTCCTCTTGTCCCCAAATATTTTTCCAGAATTCTCGTACTTGTTCTTCAGACGGTGTTTCATCCACACTAATGTCTGACTTTCCTATTTCTCTGTAAAAGTTTTTGGTGTCTGTTTCAAAGATTTTATTTTGTCTGTAGAATTTATTCCGTTTAACGTACCTTCGCACTCGCTGAGCCTTAACTTGTAGTTTATGCTGTATTTGCTCTTTCCTTTCGATTTTATACCTTTGTAATACCTTTCTAGCCTTACCAGATATTATTTCTTATCCTTTTGAAGTTATTCTAGCAAAGAGATTTCTTTTCTAAGACTTTCAATTTCTTTATCAATTTTTACTTGCCATTTAGGTTCACTTGCTTTACGTACATTATGTTTCTTTCGTTTAGATTTAACACCACACTTTTTCGTGTCGCATGTATAAACTCATTGAGTTCATTTAAATTTGGGTCTATTTCGTTACAAAGTTGTTTTAGGGCTGCATTGCCAACATCGATAATATTTCTGTATTTGTTGGTATGACCGATTTTCAGTAAAGACTCGCGATCTTTGATGTCTGTATGCTGGACAATAGACAATTCTTCTAAGATATCCGTTGTGATCTCAACCACTTTCTCATGGTTCAACTCCTGTTCCCGTTCCTCATCAGTCTGCAAACCTTGTCCAAGAACACTCTCATCAGCATGTACATTCACAACACCTTCCTGAACCTCCTCACCTTCCTCTTCTGGCTCTTCCGGGCTATTTTCTCGAATTATCATTTAAAACAGTGCCCTTGATTTGTGCAATTTCAACATCTGTCAATTTCTTGCTGTGCATAATATATCTTCTTACGTTTGCTAAATTATTTGCGTCTAAGCCTTCCATTTTGTCACTCTCGCTGTTACGTGAGCACCATGTAATAAAAGTGTCCTCAGTGTTGTTTGTTTGAGATTTTTCAAATACGTTACAGAAACAATACATTACTTACTTGTACTCTTCCCTAGTCCATCTTTTTCTTTTTTCCTTTTGAATTTTCTTTGGTGGTGAACCATCAGGGCCAGGGGTGGGATTTCTCCCTTCCCAGTGACTGTGCTAGCCGTTGTTTGGGGACGAAGTAAACCTCGTGGCAGATTTTTCGAAATCTTCAGCCCGATCACTCACTGAGGCACGCGCTCCTTGCTGATCGGCGCGACGGGCGATGCGGCATAATTTCTTTTTATTTCTGGTTTCTATTTGATATAGGGAGCTACATATTCTACGCCAGTCGCAACCTGGTATTTCCAGTCCACGCAGATTGACAGACGTACCCACGCCGAAGGCAAACCCGGTACTTCATGGTCTCGGGGAGAGCTGACAGGTACTACACCTTGCCCAATAGTGACATGGAGGTAGTTGTTGCAAAGGGTAATCTCATTCGCCCACGTTGAAACTCCACAACTGGATGCAGTTTAACGGCAACACTCAGGACATTTATTTTTATTATTATTATTATTATTATTACTTTATGTTTAAGTACCATTGTTTTGATGTTACACTGGGTATTTTACTACATTTCAGCCCGTAATCTAGGATTTAGAAACAGAGTATTTTACTCAAGATGTGCAGTGATTTTAAAAGCTCTGTCATTTAACTATTGTCCATGACGTCAGGGGAATTAAGTCTTTGTTGGTACCAACTTGTTTTGTTTTAATGTACCTAGGACTCTTTCTACGATTGGCGTTATTTTAACAGTGACTTTATTAATTCTGTTCATTTCAAGTGCAAGACCTTTGGATTGCCCATTCTTCAATTTTGAGCAAGTCGAGACCAGCCGGTCCAGCTATATCAAAAAGATGCGATTCATTTGAATCTTTCTAGACAACTGTTTTGTCTGATCTATTGCGACCGAGCCTTGGATCTGTAAAAACAGTCATATTACACGTTAACGTGGTGTCGTCATATTCAATTATTTTGAGTGGTTGATCCTTACATCATTTGGTATTATGTTTAAAACTATAGAACCTACAGAATTCCCAATGTATTTTCAGGGCTGGTTTATCATGCCTTTTCCTCTACAAAGTATTTGAGATATTTGTACAAGAACTGTTAGTATGCTCAGTTGACTCCGGACATTCAACACATTCTACAAAGTGGAGAGCCAATAGATTTATCATTATTGTGCTTAGACACTATAGGTTCTGATTGTCTGCTCCTGAGTGGCAAGGATCATACCCTCCCTGCCCTTTTTCATGTACCCATTCCTTAACCAAACCCAAAGACGCACGATATGCTATAACGTTTACTCCGAAAAATTGTCCATGTAACGCTTTTCCTTTCCAGTCCCTAACACTTTCATCCCTTAACTTTGTCGTTTAATCTTTCAATGATTCTGTCTCCTTTAAAACAACTTCCCGTAGAGCCTCTTACAACATCCATTCATCACTCACTCTTACATATTCAAAGAGAGACTGGCTTTCACTCTCGGTACAGTCCTTGACACTAATGAGCCCTGCCTCCCTCTTTCCTCAGTTGTGTAGAGTCCTGTCCATGTTTATTATTTTCCTGGTATTCCTATCCATTGTGTCAAGATCTTCTTTAGCCCAGTCTATTTCTCCTGTACCATACCTTATGACGCCTACCGCCCAAGCATGCAATCCCATTATTAGGCTGCCACCAGTTAGTTTTGATCGGCACAGTTCCTTTCTTCTTCTCTTCTCTTCAATTTTGATTCAGGTTTGCTTCGAGTTGAAGAGTCTCCAGGTACTTATACCGGTTAACGCCTGCTTCATNATTTTTATTATTATTATTATTATTATTATTATTATTATTATTATTATTATTACTTTATGTTTAAGTACCATTGTTTTGATGTTACACTGGGTATTTTACTACATTTCAGCCCGTAATCTAGGATTTAGAAACAGAGTATTTTACTCAAGATGTGCAGTGATTTTAAAAGCTCTGTCATTTAACTATTGTCCATGACGTCAGGGGAATTAAGTCTTTGTTGGTACCAACTTGTTTTGTTTTAATGTACCTAGGACTCTTTCTACGATTGGCGTTATTTTAACAGTGACTTTATTAATTCTGTTCATTTCAAGTGCAAGACCTTTGGATTGCCCATTCTTCAATTTTGAGCAAGTCGAGACCAGCCGGTCCAGCTATATCAAAAAGATGCGATTCATTTGAATCTTTCTAGACAACTGTTTTGTCTGATCTATTGCGACCGAGCCTTGGATCTGTAAAAACAGTCATATTACACGTTAACGTGGTGTCGTCATATTCAATTATTTTGAGTGGTTGATCCTTACATCATTTGGTATTATGTTTAAAACTATAGAACCTACAGAATTCCCAATGTATTTTCAGGGCTGGTTTATCATGCCTTTTCCTCTACAAAGTATTTGAGATCTTTGTACAAGAACTGTTAGTATGCTCAGTTGACTCCGGACATTCAACACATTCTACAAAGTGGAGAGCCAATAGATTTATCATTATTGTGCTTAGACACTATAGGTTCTGATTGTCTGCTCCTGAGTGGCAAGGATCATACCTTCCCTGCCCTTTTTCATGTACCCATTCCTTAACCAAACCCAAAGACGCACGATATGCTATAACGTTTACTCCGAAAAATTGTCCATGTAACGCTTTTCCTTTCCAGTCCCTAACACTTTCATCCCTTAACTTTGTCGTTTAATCTTTCAATGATTCTGTCTCCTTTAAAACAACTTCCCGTAGAGCCTCTTACAACATCCATTCATCACTCACTCTTACATATTCAAAGAGAGACTGGCTTTCACTCTCGGTACAGTCCTTGACACTAATGAGCCCTGCCTCCCTCTTTCCTCAGTTGTGTAGAGTCCTGTCCATGTTTATTATTTTCCTGGTATTCCTATCCATTGTGTCAAGATCTTCTTTAGCCCAGTCTATTTCTCCTGTACCATACCTTATGACGCCTACCGCCCAAGCATGCAATCCCATTATTAGGCTGCCACCAGTTAGTTTTGATCGGCACAGTTCCTTTCTTCTTCTCTTCTCTTCAATTTTGATTCAGGTTTGCTTCGAGTTGAAGAGTCTCCAGGTACTTATACCGGTTAACGCCTGCTTCATCAATCAATCCTCCATTAAGATCAATAACAGTGTCATCGAGTTCAGTGCTTGTGTGAACTTTCCTTTCCCTTTTAAACTCAATTATTGGCACTTACTCAAACCGAAAGACAGCCTGAATAACTCTGAAAAGAAATCTTAAATGCGTTTATCAATGAGTCTAGTTTATTTAAATTGCTTGAGTAAAGCTATAAATTGTCGATATAGAGTAAATGACTCATCTGTTTTGAATTCTTCTTCAAGTTCGTTAAGCCACTCAGTTTCATTATTATTTACAACTGCTTCAGACATTGTTCCAAAAAGGAATCGCTTCGATGGCATCAGGCCTTTCGTTTTTATCAATTGCAGAACTTCTAGCTCTCTAAAAAATCAGGATTTTTCTGCTAGAAAAGAAATAATTTTGATGAAACTGTTAATTGCGGTTCTCAAAAGACTTGATCTTTCATTAAGCATTTCAGATGTATTTTTAGTACCATTTTCAGACGTGTTATATTTCCTATTGAAATATTTCGAATCCTTAAACCACAGGTTTCCTCTCATATATTCCTCTCTTCTGCTTAGGTCATTTCTTCATTCTGTAATGTTGCTTTGGTTTATTCTTCTCCAAAATTGTTCCCCAGGCTTTTCTTAACATTGGTTCTGTTTCTCCATTACCTTTCTGAAGCAACAAAAGCTGCTGTAAACATAACATCCTTAATTTCCGAAACACCACTTGTTTGAATAGTTTCATGTTGATCTTTTTTAGAATGTTTTTGAGTTCTGACCTTTCACACGATTTCAGATATGTTAGCTTTGATTCAGGTCAGATGTTTCTTACTTCTATTTATTGATTCTATTTCTTATCAAAAGGATTTCTTCATCAATCAAGTTTTCATCAACTAGATATTCTCTATCAATTGCAGATGTGTAGGTGCTATTAACCTCCTTGAACATGTTACATAATGTTCTGAATCACCAAGATTGGTTTTTTCTTCTGTGGGGTCCAAACCAACTTCAGCCACCTCCTGGAGTACCTTTCTTTTAGTTTCCCCTATCTCAACAAAAATTAACCAAACGTTTCTTTCTTATTGCTCTGCCTAGATCACAAAGTCTCTTGTTAGATAATATCAAATGGACAACTTTCTTTTGAAGCTCTGATCATCCTCTGCCTTTATCCTTTAACTGTTTTTCCGTACCCATCAAATGGGTTACCCCCCCCCCGAAAAAAGCATTTCATTACAAATGTGCATTTCTTTGATCCAGTTCAATCTAGCAGCAATAGAACGGCGACAGGCCTTTCGGTGCTCTTCCACAGGACACGTGCCGAACGTGAGACGTTCACACAAAATTCCAGTACCATTCACGTCGTTATTGAAATTTTTATTGCTTTCCATTTTTCACTCATCAACAGGTTTAGGGACTTTTGGGTTACACAACCACCAGTGCTTTTTTCATGACACTATCATTAGATAAGTTTTCCAGAAAAGATTTGACCCCAGACTCATTTTTTAAAATCAGAGCTTTCCTTCTCCAAGGTGGACTGCCAATCAAGGCAAATGAGTACCACTTAAAGAAAGTCAATAGGTATTACACATTCCCCAAGGGTGACCTAACTCTCCCACGTCGAATTTCCACAACCAAATGCATTTTAACGTCATACCCAGGATGTAATCATTATTATTAATTTATTTTTTACCTGTTATTGTTAATTAGTTGGTGTTGTTCCCTATTTTTATTTAGCTTTCTGATAATAGCAATCATTACAAATTACTATTTCTATTATTTTTTCTATTAATATTACTATTTCTATTATTCTATTACTATTTCTATTACTATTTCTATTACTATTTCTATTACTATTTCTATTACTATTTCTATTTCTATTTCTACTTCAATTACTATTTCTATTACTATTTCTATTACTATTACTATTACATTTACTATTGCTATTACTATTTCTATTACTATTTCTATTACTATTTCTATTACTATTACTATTACATTTACTATTGCTATTACTATTTCTATTACTATTTCTATTACTATTTCTGTTGCTATTTCTATTACTATTACTATTTCTATTACTATTACAGTTACAATTACTATTAGTATTTCTCTTGCTGTTTCTATTGCTATTACTATTTCTATTACTATTACTATTTCTATTACTATTTCTATTACTATTACTATTACTATT
>RDPX01000122.1:595927-615457 GCA_003991215.1 Morbakka virulenta
AATTCCATTGTTGCAGTTGTTTTCTCATGTTTGGTATGTAATAATTTGCCACGTGCACTACTAATATTATGTATTTACTTTTACGATTAATTTTTATGTCTTTTGTAAAAAGCCCCAATTGCCATTTAGTTGTAAAGAGCTTTTAGTTTATTTTGAATCCTAAATTGTAACGTCTCCAGTAAGAAAAATAAATTTGAGTTTAATAGTGTGGCGGTTATTTTTGTGCTACGATTAATTAATCAAAAGAAAGAGAAACAGACCTGATGACAGTGACACTTGTTCTTTCATTCGTCTCGAGCATCAGCTGCCTTCAAAGATCATTTTCCCTGATTTGGTTCAGCATGAGAAACCTGTTTGACGTGTTTCGGATAGGTCCAGACCACCTTTTGTTCAGATAGACCTGTAAAACGTGGATGGTCTCCTTCGATATCATACTGCTGACAGAGAAATGTAAAACTGGAAAGGAAAAACAACTCATTTTCTTTTCAATTCTTCCTGCTCCAGACCTCTCAGTTTATCTAGACAATCAAATGCTAACAATCAATACAACGAACCCTGAAGGAGCATTAAATTTGCATTATAATGTTATGCTTTTGGTCTGAAAGAGATGGTTTTTGTTATCTCCAAACTGATCTGCTGGTGATAGACACTGATCAAACAAGTTTGGTCTTAGCTGTACCGTCTATTTACTTCGCAGCATCCTTCATTCAATTGATTGATTGATGCTGAACACACGAATTCAACTGTAAAGTACTATTTCTTTATTTCAGAACCTTGAACTTTGTAGTGAAGACCCTGACGACATGACGGAGAAAATCGATAGCATTTTCCGTACACGTTCTCTCGGTGTTGCAGCGAGAGGAATTCCAGACCAGTATGCGGATGGGAAGGCTGCTAAAGTTTGGCAGCGCTACATTGGTGATGCGAGCAAACGGACAGGTTTTTACAAGGAAAAGCTTATTCAGCTGCTTCATGATTATAACGTGAAAACAGTTCTGGACGTGGCCTGCGGAACAGGGTAAGCATACTTGTTGGATTTTGTTTGTGGAATTACTTAGATACGTTTTTCTTTTCAGTAACCGTTTGCAAAATGTTAAACTTGTTGATCCCCATCCATTGCAGCACTTTAATTGCGTGAAAGAGTGACCGGGAGCTATTTCTTTTTCGTAACCCTTATTTTTATGCAATCGATTTTCTGGTACAAAATATTCGTGTATGGAAAATACGCTGGAAATAATAAAATAGCATTTAGCAGCATTATTATCCAAGGTCATACATTCATTCTGTTTATGGAGTTTCCTGTGAAACTTAGTCGAAATGCTGTAACAACACAATACGTCACGACATTAAGTTGAACAGATAGTCGAATTTTGCAATGAGATTAAAACTACAAAGTCACAAATCTCTGCACCATTCTAAAATCAAATGGGATACAAAGTGGCAATCTTATCCCCAGAAATATAAAAAGAATGTTGATTTTTCCATTTTGTTTTGTTTGTTTACTTTTTTGCATCGTTTTGTTGCTTGTTGCACTCATTTTCACACCTTGGAGATACCGAGAGGTCTACTTGTTAACAGAAGGTCATACCGACGACACCATTGAACACATTCTGATAAACAAGCTTTTAGTCATAAGTTGACGTGAAATTTGATTTCAAAGAATCTAAAGCCAGTACTTATGAAATACAACTCAAAAAAATAAATTCGAGTTACCTTATCCGAGCTGCCAAATTAATAATGAGCAACGTATCCGGAAAAACTGCAAACAGCACCAAAATGGACTTTAAAAAGTGAATCGAAACTTTTTCTTTGCGTTCGTGTTGTGTGATATGAATGCCCAAAGTCAAACCTCGTGAGGAAGTCTTTCCTCTACCCTTGATAACTAAGTGACATGATGACTGTAACAAAAAGCAAACGTCGTAGTCGTTTCTTGTGCTGCGGTAAACATGTACGGTGTTTAATTAAATCTCACAGAAAATGTATTTGTGAATTAATGAGTAGTGTTACATTTGCAAATGGGACACTCGCAAGGCACAATATTTTACTAAATGGACTCTTTAAATTACTTTGTTGGTGTGTGCATGTTATTTTCTTTCAGACTGGTCCAAATTTCCATGGTTAAAAATGTGATGGCCGCTGTGTCACGTTAACTTTAGCTGGAGCAGGTAGTTATANCTTGTGTACTTATAGGCCTACTTATATTCGAGAAGACTTCAGACCTCTAGCAAAACCTTTAATAACGGCATTGGTAGAAAGGTAGGTTCAGTTAAGGAGGCTAAATGTAAAAAATCTGAAGTACGGCTGACACCCACCAAATCTTCCATAAAAGACAACAAAACTAAACATGTCCTCAATTCACTGAACGCTATTTGGAGTATTTTGATGAATAGTTGATTGGAAGCAGAAAAAAAGTGACCTGTGAAACCAAAAAGTTAATATAGGTGTCCAGTCGCAAAGTCAACACATTAAATTATTTACATCGCAGTTTACAAAGAAAGGACTTCCAAGAGGTTAAAAAATATCTCTCTTTTAAAGCATACAAAACACAGGTGAAGAATTGAGTAGCACAACAATATGAAAATAAAATAATGAAGCACCAAGTAATTCAGTATTTATTTTTTAATAAGATATCTGTATGGTGTACGTCAACCAATATTTTTGATGAGGTCTTGTGTGCGAGGCAACAGTATCCAAACAAAGTGTATCCCTTCCCACTTTAAACCACACTATCAATTTTGCTACCCATTTATTGATCTACCCTGCCGATGCCGTGGATTGTATCCATAAGTTGTTTTCTATTCCTCCTCACACAAGCTCTTGATAATTATGTAGTCAGTCAGTCCACAATAAAGAGGTAGTAACCTTACTTATTCCAGTGGCTTTTGGATGTATTTTCAAGTTTCCTACTCAGATTGTTAGCTAATTGTTGGAATCAATGTATTGTTGAAGGAAATTAGAAGTACTTTTTTCTTCCACTTGTAAGCCAATACAAGTGGAATACTTAGAATGACATGTGTCCACACTGGAACACTTTAAACCTTTGAAATGTATGCCTCATTTTTCCAACAACAGCCCATCATATATTTTCTTGAGTATTTAGCAACTTTAAGTTTGTTTCACCATACTGAAGTAGGGATTGACCTCAGAAATTTGAATTTTAGCAACTTAAATCATAGCTAAATGTACTCTTAATCCCAAGGTAAGTTATGAGCAATTGTGTTGAGGGTGCAGTTAATTTTTGAAATTTTTTCTGCTTTGCTATAGTGTTTGGCTCAGTGTCAACTGTTGGTGTCAAATGTAAATTGCCTACAGTCAAACTGTAGACAAGGAGTTTGTAAGAAAGAGATATCTGGAAGCAGAAAGATGAAACTGTTTGTGATAGATTTATATTGTGTGCCTTGAGGACATGTTAAACAGCATGATACCAGCATGTTTGGTTTATTTGAGGTTTTGTATATACAAGCTAGCTTTTGTAACTATTGATGGAATTAGCTACATTCTTAATGCTGAGAATGGAGTAAAGGAGAACTGTGACTAATGCAAGCTCAAGTATGAGTTTTCAAGGAAAAAGAGACATTTTCTCACAGAAGTCTTTTTGTGTGTTTGTTATATATTGCTTTAGATACAGAGTTGAGCCCTGACCATTCAAAAATAATGACTTCACAATGTTTCATAAGAACACAAGGAGTTTATTAATGAAGAATTGCTTGCTGAAATATTGTTATTTCCTGTGGCACTGAAACTCTGCTCATGGCTCTCATACTGGATGAATTACTCAAAATTGGTGGGTACAACTTCAATTGCAAAGATAGAAATAAATTCTCAGGTGGAAGTGCTGGCATTTATATTGCTGATACAGTCAAATAACTTGTAGTGAATGGGCATCTCTCCTAGTCCATGTGCATAAAGTAGATGGTAAAATCAGACTTTATACAGAGTATAAGAAACTTAGTTCCCAAATAGAAGACAATTGTTATGAGATGACAAATATTCAGGGCATGCTAGCAAAGTTAGCTTACAAAAGTAGCCCTGGACATTTTAGTGCTTTAGATTTGGCAGGAGCGTTTAACCAGCTTTATTCAGGTGAAAAGTCATTTAAGGGTCTACTTGGTACTAAAAGGTTATGTTTGGTGTAAAACCTGCACCTTTGATTTTTTAGTTCACAGTTTGTTAATAAGGAGTACAAAGAATCAACAGGTGTAAATTGAAATACAGGATGTCCATCTCATTCTGCCAATAAGCATGAACAACCAGACAGGTTACAATCAGTTCATGTAGCTGGGACATGAAACTGTCTCAGTGAAAACACAGTCATAATAACAACTAGTCAGCTTGATATGATCACCTTCTATCCTCACTCCTATTGTATCACATACTTCTCAAGGTGAATTATGTGGCAGCAGTTGGGTTGGTCTAGTATCTACATCTGATGTTGTTAAATCAGGTGGACAATCTGAAATAGCTTTGTCATTAATTGGTGGTATCACTGAGGCTGGAAACTGATATTAAAGGTTGGTGATGGTTTGTTGTTTGAGTTGGGAGATGACTTCTTTATGGTTTCCGGCAAAAGAGGTAACTTCTGCTTGGTGCATTTGGGGCTCAAAATATGCATTTTGGTCCTGTTGTGTAAACTATATATTGCATTTCTTTTAGTATTGGCAGCTGTATGCAGACTAGGAGGCTTCGTTGGTTTGGTCATGTGGAGAGAATGGACAAGAATGCTTGGGAAAGTAGATGCAGAACAATCAAGGTGACAGGAACCACTGTCAGAGGAAGACCGAAGAAAACATGGGAGGAAGTGATAAGGATGGATCTGAAAGAAAAAGGTGTCAGCAGAGATCTGGTGAAGGATAGGATAATTTGGAAGTCAATTTCAAGAAAGCGTCCAACACATGAGTGGCTGTGGGTTGGTCAGGATCCTGGTTAAAAAGCTAATTCTGAAGCTCCCAAGTGCCCTTTTCTGTGACTGGATTCTTGTTGACATTTTTAATCTTGCTTATGTCAAGTGAAATACAATGTTTGGTGAGAACATTGTCCTGGATAAGCTTCATAAAGCCAGGCACAGAATCAGTTTTAGTTTAACACAGTTTAATTCCACTATCACAGAAAGATATGTGGACTTCACCTTCAACTAGACATGAAGGTGTGTAAGATGTAACGATTTCACAAATCAAGGTGAATTGCCTATTTTTGCAAAGTACATCTGAGGCAAATGATTGACAGATAATGGGTGGAGTGTTGATGGTATGTGCTGTTGGCTGTGACAGCAGAACCTTTCTGAGGGATAAGTAGATGTAGCAGCTGTCTTTGAGCTGTGCCAATGTGGAATTGTGGTCAAGAGCATAAAAGTAATGACAGAAGACTTTATTCAGTTGGAACTGAATGAATTGGTCGAGTCAAATATGCAAGGCTGTAAGCAGGCCTCATAAAGCAATTCTGAGCACTACTATTCTCTCAAGTGGGAAAATGGTTTATGATGTGATACAATGAGCAACCCATCTTTTGCTAAGGTGCAACAGTTTTAGTGTTTTAGCTCAGTGTCTTTAATAATAGTAAGCTTCTTGGATGGGTGTGTTCCCTGGTGGAGGTAGGAGTGGACACATGAAAGGACTGGGCATTCATTGTGGGTTGACAACCATGTTAATCTGATGATAAAAGCCATCTTTGGTGTGCCCCATATGATGTCCATGGAGACTGTTGATAGTAGCAGTCTGAGGCTCATTAACAAAACAATATTATCTTGCAGGCATTAAGGCAGTTGGCAGCATTACCGCTAACAAGGTCAGAGGGGATTTTGGATGCTCCTTCCAAGTGTTCAATGTGGACTGCAAAGCAACTAGCAGTAGACAAAAATGTTAAAAATTGACCTTTCAGTAGCTTTGCATATGCCTGGATGCAAGTTTTTCTGTCTGTGAGTACACATATCTTGTGGTAAGATTGAACGTTGTGTGGGTTGAAATTTTGTGAGTAAGTTGCAATGCCAAGTGCCTCAGGTATCCAGGTGCTTTACCACTGTCTTAGTTTTCATCATCATCATCATCATCATATTCGGTTTAACGTCCGCTTTACATGCTAGCATGTGTTGGATGCTTTCTTGAAATTGACTTCCAAGTTATCCTATCCTTAACTCATCCTTAGTTTTGCACTAGAATAATGATCGTTTGTTGAAGTTAAATGAAATAGTTGATGCACACAGTCACAATCTGCACCCCTAAGCCATGGCATGGGAGTGGTTAGTCCCCAGTAGCCTATAGCTTCCAGGTTCAATTCCCAGAGTGGGCATAGAACTTTGTAGCTTTACATTTTAAAAAGTCATTGATTGGCATTAGGAAGGGCATCCCACCAAGAAATTCCTCACTGTCACAACAAAGCCACCTGAAAGACATTCCCTGATCTCAGGATCTGAGTGGAAAATGAGGTTAAAAGTAATAAAAAGTACATTTTTGAAAAAAGGTGCATTAATCTTTTGATCTTAAGTAAGCTTCTCAGGGTCTTGCCAAGGCATGTGTACAACTTCTGCTTCCAGTGCAATTTTTTATAAAGATGATTTTTCCAATTTGCATATCAGTTGTTTGCAGACTTTCAATGATCTTTTCTTAGCTAACTCTATGAAAGCCATTTTATAAACAATGGATCAGATAAATGAAGCAAAACTATTACAGAAATACTAGAGTACGTTTAATGTGTATTTCTTGTTTTCTCAGGTGAGGTAGTTTTAAAAGAGAATTTATGGGATCATACTTTTTACAGTTCTTTTGTTTCTTCTTCTTCTGTCAATTTACAGGGTTGACTCAATAATGCTGGTAGAAGAAGGGTTTGAAGTGACCAGTTTAGATGCAAGTGACAAAATGCTAAAATACGCTTTAAAGACACGTTGGAATAGAAGAAAGGAGCCAGCTTTTGATAAGTGGGGTAAGCAGTACTCTTATAATCTTAAATTTGGTGGGGGTGTTGTTGCAACTTATCTTTTTTTTTCTTTGTTGGCATTATGTTTATTGTATTTTCTTTACATATGTGCTAAAACAATACACACTTTTGGAGTCTGGTTACTTTTGTGGTCACAAGTATGGCAAGTATTAACAAGTGTTAAAAATTAGCATGTACCCTACAAAGGTTACTTCTCACTTCTAGTTATAAATGGGAAATAGCTGAATGACAGATCTTCAGCTTGCCTTACGAGATATTATGCATTTTACCCTTAGCATGACCATGAAAGTACTGCAACTAACTTATTTTTCCATTAGAAGTGGTACATTAGTTAGTAGTTAGTAGTAGTTAGTACATTAGTTTTACATCCTATTGGAGATAAAGCTAGTGAAAAGGTAAAACTCATGATTTGAAAATGGTACGTTTAGGGTAGAGCTTGATTGTAAGTTTTTAAAAATAATATTAGCTTTTTTAAAAAAAAGAAAATTTCATTTTGAACCCATTATTTTTTAGTGATTGAAGAAGGAAACTGGTTAAATCTCAGAGGTTCTGAAGCAGTTTTTCCAGAGGAAGGATATGATGCACTTATCTGTATGGGAAACTCTTTTGCCCATTTACCAGATTTTGAGGGAGACCAAAGAAATCATTACCTTGCCATAGAGAATTTTAGGGATCTTCTTAAACCAGGTGGTGTACTTGTAATAGATCATCGAAACTATGATCATATTGTTAAAGGAGGAAAGCCACCAATGAAAAATATTTATTATTCGGTGAGTTCCTGTTGAAATAATATAACAGTTCTGAGGGGTGGATATGAAAATTTCCCATCCCTGCTTGATTATATAAGCGTTATGTGAATGTATTCAGAAAGATGCAGTAGAACCCAATTTGACTTCCCTATTCATTCGTAACTTATCGTCGAAGAACGGATGTTAATCTATTTCTTAATTACTCATTTTGGAAACTCTCTTCTAAGAGTTTTTCCCTATTTATTAACCAATATTAAGCAAAGTTTACATATCCTCTTATTCATGATCATGTTTTTGGGTAGAAATTTTCAAGGGTAGCAAGAATTTCTGTGCAATTCCTTTAACTCGGGAAATACTAAGGTATGGGACTTGCTTTCAACTAATTGTCTTTGTGTTAACTTGCAATCTGAATATTTTCAACTCCATCGCTAATAGGGTTGTATGTATGTATGTATGTATGTATGTATGTATGTATTTGTTTGCCACTAACAAAAAAATACAAATGTTCAAAGGTAAATGGTAAAAACTTAATACATGATGTTATCCAAAATAGTTAAAAAATAAGACTAAACAGAAACAAAAAAGAACGAAAGAAACAGGCGGGACGGTAATCTAGAGAAANTAGAAATTTTCAAGGGTAGCAAGAATTTCTGTGCAATTCCTTTAACTCGGGAAATACTAAGGTATGGGACTTGCTTTCAACTAATTGTCTTTGTGTTAACTTGCAATCTGAATATTTTCAACTCCATCGCTAATAGGGTTGTATGTATGTATGTATGTATGTATGTATGTATGTATTTGTTTGCCACTAACAAAAAAATACAAATGTTCAAAGGTAAATGGTAAAAACTTAATACATGATGTTATCCAAAATAGTTAAAAAATAAGACTAAACAGAAACAAAAAAGAACGAAAGAAACAGGCGGGACGGTAATCTAGAGAAACGGTGGCAGGGGTAGCATAATACAGATCATGAAGACCTTATTTTCATTATGGCTGATTCCCTTCCCGTGTTACACCTTCTTTATTGCTCTTCTTTTCCACCGTTCAAACTTGACTTCCATTTAAAACAAAATTTACTCTTTATACAATTTTAATTGGAAACATTTGCACGTGTTTCCATTTGATTGTTTATATTCACTGATTGGACTAGTAGCATATGCTAATACAGAGCCAGGCATTCAGTTACGGGAGTCTTGCCACATGACTAAACCTAAGCTCATGAGTGGGTCACCGTTCCTGTTTTTCTTGCATACACATAATTACTATTGAAACTTTACGTAGGCAAGTTAAGCTGCTCACCAACACTGGTGCAACGATGTAATTTGATTTTGTCAAAGGGTCAAATTTTATATTTCTGATCCATGACTTGTTGAGAATTTGGCTGTTACTGCTGGTTTTGCTGATTTTGGTTTTGAAGATTTCAAAGCCATAGATATTAGAATAAAGAGCGATGATGAGTAATTTTATTTTTATATAACTAACTTATAATCAGTATCATTGCTGTAAGTGAATCTTTACCACCTTTCCTTAACTTACACAAGAGCTTTTTTTATCTAATTGAATTTTCACCTGTTTCGTTATCTGGTCCTCTCCACCCTGATAAACACAATCAAATGAATAGGATTTCAATCATTACAATCTTCCTTCTATATTTTTACTATTCGACATGGATGATTAATGATTTCCATTTCTTTCAATGTTTCAATTCTTGGGTGTTTCATTATGTTTCATTTCATTATACTTGGTCCAATTTTATTGCTCTTATCATCAAGGTAAACATTACATTTACGATGCAAAATAATTTTTATTGAGGCCACACCTTGTGGCTGCAAGTCCCTACAACTCTAAATCCTGATGCTGTGACCTTTTGGTCGGTTATTTTGTTTTACTTTCAGCGTTGTGGTTTGTTTGTGTTGGATTTTTTTTCATAAGTGCTCGCTTACTTGTACCTTTTATCTAAAATACCACTAACTCTTCTGAAAGATAGTTATTTTGTCAGGGCATTTCCCCATTCTTCTTTGGCACAATGCTAATCAGAATTCTTGGTAGTTTCGTGATGTTAGTATTATTAGCTTCATGTAATAACTAAACGCACTTTTATCATGAGGATTCCTAATTTTGAATTAACAGAATGTTTTTACTTTGCCTCCTTGTATAAGTACCTACCTACTCTCAGTTCCTTGTTAGACACACTAGAAACTACAATGCGAAATTTTTAAACTTCTGTCATTCATACATTGAAAAGAAATCGATTTATTTTGGTCTAGAGTGACGCCCCAATTGATGTCAGCACATCTGTACTTGTTGTGGATGGAAAGTACCGAATGGTCACGTTGGACTATTTCATTCTACCAGACGAAGAATTGAATGGGGAAAATGGAGCAGACGAACCCAGCATGAAAAGAAAACGCGAAGAGGCTATGGATCCAAACGGGTAAGGAATGGAATTTATTAAACCATTTGCCCTTGGAAACCACAAACTTTAAATATATTTGCACTTCAAATAGAATGCAATACTACAGCAGGCCAGAAATTTTTAACCGTCAGCAGACAGAAGGGGTGACTTAGCGAACTGGGAAAATGACCCAAGTGCATAATGTCTAAACTCATGATAAACTTCGCTGATCAGTTCAGAAGTCGATTGAATTCGTAACCAAACGTTTCACGAGTTGACAGTGATAGCAGAGCAGAGCATAAATTGAAATGCTATTTATTGTGAGTAAGAGATCTTAACGGCATAACAGGGCAGATGGACTCTAGTCTTGGGGCGCTGAAAATCAAGATTTAAAAAAGATGGTCAGTACTTTGTTAAACAGGGTTCTTGCCTTAATATTGACCATGCTACATGTTTAATGTATATTTAAGAAATCCCTAATTACAGTAGAATACTGGCAATACAAACGCATATGAAACGCTTATGGAATGGCCGTAGTACTGAGGTGATCACGTCAGTGAAATTTAATACGTAATATTATACCATGCTTTTATATGCTCGCTGAAACCACATCACAAAATGTTCAACCATATTTCTGCATATATATATATATATATATATACACAAGCACACACACTGTTAGCCACGCACTAGTTAGAGTTAGATTTTATGATTTTCAAATATTGAAAGGGTCTTTTTTCAGAAATATTTGTCAATTTTTATGTGGATTATAACCCTGTACCCCAATTTTGCTACTGGCGAAAACTCAAAAAACGGTTAAACACAACCTACCAGGAAAAGGGTAATGAGTTTCTGTTTTGGAATAATTTTTTTTTCTGGCTCATAAATAATTTTTTTCTGTATTTATGTTTTCTTAAAACCTTTGTTTCATCTAAAAAAATGTAATTTCGCATTTGCGGTAAGCATATTCTTTCTTTTATAAAAATTTACGGTAGACTGATTCAGTTCTGTTAAATTGTTTTTTTCACTGGCAGCAACAATTTATCGTGAGCTGTAGAACCAGTTTTTCCAACATTAATCGCAATTTACTGACAGTATCATATTTTCGTTAAACATCACATTTTACCGTAGCTGATCGAACTGTATTGCAATATATGGCAATATACACTGCTTCAGTGAATCACTTGGTAATTGTAAACTTGCTATCCGTCTGAAAATGGAGCTGAGACGTAAAGATTTTATTGATTACATTGTATTGTATTGTATTATATATTATATTATATTTTATTATATTATATTATATTTTATTAAATTTTATTATATTGTATTATATATTTTATTTTGTTGGGTTTTTTTATTTTTAATTATTAAAACACTCTAGTGAAATGAGGTCCATTTACTTTAGAATTGAATGCAGCCCATCCTCAGCCAATTCTGTATTGCACGACAGTCATTTTGTTGTCTCAGAGGGTTTTTAGCTTAGATAAACAAACTCTGAGGGTTAAGTAATTTGATTCCCATAGATGGTGATCTTAAGACCATTGTCATTTATGTCAGTTGTCATACGCTTATACACATGGATATGTAAATCAACGTCTGGTCCAGGTTTGGTAAAGACATTTTTTATATACTGAGGTTAGGCCCCTAGAACTGTTCATAATTGCAAGATCATCGACATACCTGAGGCTAGATAACCACATAACCATCCATTAAGTACTCAAAAAATTCTTCTTCAGTTTGTAGCAAAGATATTCAATACACATGTTGCACCGGCTGCCCCTTATGATGTAGCTTCCGTACGCTAGGCTACTAGCAGTCTACAAAAAATCTTCGTGTTTTAAAATCATATCATGAAGTATTTGCAAGCTCCAGTCTTATGAGTCATCAAATTGAAATTAGTTTCATTTTATCGGAACGTCGAACACATCATCCATTGATTCATCCGCATAGTTCTTGAGGGCAAACCAAGAGGAAAAAGAAAATGAAGCCGCGCACAAAAACGTTGTGATGGGAATATTAGTTGATGTACTTGACAACCTCAATCCCTAAATGCTGCAATGATAAATCGAACTTTGTGGCGGAAGGTATTTAATCTTGATACACATCTTCAAGCAGAGAGAGCGAATTATGATGATATTTTGTTATATTGCAGCCGAGGAAGAGGGGAAGGGGAGAATAGTCTGGCGAAAGAGTACTTTAATGTGTTTTTCTTACGCGACTTGCCCATTTCCAGGCAGGCTGAAAGTAAAACTTTCGATTGCATCGCCAGGTACTGGGGACGGAATAAACAACCGAGCTGGTATGTCCGCCACACGTATATTTCTATGAAATTTTGGCAGTTGATTTGAACTTGTTTCCATGAACTATTAAGCAATAGTCTATTAGCAAGCAGACTGTTGCCTGGACAATGGCCACCCAAGATCAGTGTTAGGCAATATTTTTTCTCTACAGCTCAAATTTTTGTCGACAACGACAGGGGCTGTTATTACTGATTCAAAGCAGCCTGAAAGGTAACTCATCATTCATCAAGAATATCTTAAATTGAAATATATTAGAGCCGCTTAACCTTGTAAAATGCCTGTATTCAGACTACTGGCATAATCGGAAGTAAATAGTAAAGTTACAGTAGCAGCATTTTTTATCAGAGATCTCAGAAAAATTATTTTTTACTGAATTGCTTTCTGAGTTTGAAGTAATATTAGGTACTGATGTATAAAAATACCATTTTTAATTTGTAGTGTTATTTGAAGCTTAAACAAAAAACACGAGCATAGTATGGGGGCGCATAAGAAAGGTCTAATCTTTTTTTATAGAAGAAAATTGTTTACATTGCATTAGATATCAAGCGCTGCATTTCTTAAACTTGGTTGCGGAAATATGCCTTTCGTATAATAATAACATGAACGTAGAGGGTATAGCTACTTAGCTTTTGATTAAGTTGTAAATATACCTGTTAAAATATAGTTTTAAATAAAAGTTTTATAGTTTTGTCACAGCTGAAATAACCCGTAAAATATAACAAAATATAATATTTGCAATTTTGTTATTGTATTGATGGAGAAATACATAAAGTTTTGGGATAATTTTTGTCAAATTCTGTTTTGTTTCCCTAAACGATCTTGTACCAAGATTCGGTTTGCTGGTTTACAACATTTTATAACATACAGCGAGTAGAATAGGTTTTCACTTATCAACTTAGAAGGAATCGAATTTATTTAAACCTGGGAAGCGTTGAAGTGTGTACATTGCTATGTGGTCGCAAATCATTTTTATTTCGTCAACATTTGTGAAAGTGGCTCCTAATTTCTTCTTTCAGAAAATTTCGATTGTCATACTATCCACATATTCTTGATTCCTTTAATACGTTGTTGAGTGGTGTGTTTGGTAAAGATGCAAGCCATACTGTTCTTGGAGATTTCAAGCCACTCAGCGCGTCAGAAGTTCCCTCATACTACATTCACATCGTCAAGAAAGGACACTGAATGTCTGGAGCACAGTTGGAATAATCGCTGGTGTTGTTAATTGTATATTGAATTTTTTTATTGTAAAATGATAAGATAATAAAAATAGCCAGTTACAATTGTATGAGGGTATTCTAGTGCTGTCAAGTGACTTTGTTTGCTCGAAGAATTTATCTTTACCTTAATACTGCAGTGACAACATCCAATGCTTAAAAAACCGTTCTTTAAAACTATTTTTTGTCAGTAGATGCAATTCAGCGTATATTTGTATAGATTCCACTCCGATTTGTTATTTTATTTAACTGGATTATGCATGCTTTTCATAACTTAGTTACAAACTGTAGTTATTGTAGTGGGGTGGGGGAAGGAAAATAGCTTGCACAGTTATTGAAGCGGTTCATATTTGCTTTTAGCCAACTTTAGGATTCTAATCAGAACTGAAGATGCTTTCGCGGTACTTAGTTTTTAACTGAACGTGGCGACTACTTTATTTATAAAATCAGTTTTGGATTTGGACTTATAAAATTTTCGGCGATAAATTGACAATGTCAAAAAAATCACCAAAGATAAATAAGAAGCAGAGAAAAATATGGAGTAAATGGTTGATTTTCCCTGGTGTTCAACTTTCTCGAGTGAAAAACCCCGTAAAGAAAGGTAGACTTTGATTGGCTTCGAAGAGTTTCAAAGCGATTTGTACATTTAATAAAAAATCATTGGAAGTTTTATTTCGCCAGTAGAGATCAAAACTTTAGAAGATTCGTGATACTGGTAGCAAACCAAATTTTTAACAAAAACTATTCCAGGTTATTTGGAATAGTGATGAAGAAGACTGAAGAAGTTCATAATACGGCACATAATACTGGCATTGCTTTGCATTTAGAACAAGGCCACTCCTTTTGCTTGAATTTCAGTTACGTAAAACTTGAAAATAGTAGATTTTGTGGAAAGTAATCCAACGAGCCGTTACCAGAAGATTGTAGATTTGATTTCCCGAACGGGAAAAACTAAAATCTCGCTAAAGTATTGGTTGGGGGGTTGTCGTCGAGGTCATTTGCCAAAGAATTCGTTAACTTCCTAATTAAAAGTAACTTGGAAAGGCATGTCCAAGACTAAGTATTGTGGGGAAAATGACATTAAGATAAACATAATGCTGGCAAGATATGCTTCTTTCCTTTGGGGTTATGATTTTGGCTTTGGTAGATTAAGACGCATTCCCGCAAACCTCTTTAGTATTTGAAATGTTCCATGTGTCTTCTTTTTGATAAGCTGTAGATTATTGCTAAAGATATGTTGTGCATAATTTGGGTGTACCTAGATGCTTGTAATTTATAGGCGTGAAATTACACCAGATTTAAAAGACTTTTAGTATGGGTGTAGGTTTTTGAAGTCCGGCTACACAAGGCGTTAGACAATGGTTCATGATCAAGTATTAGCATGCTTTTTTTACGTAAATCTAACAGAACAAGAATCGGTTGGAAGTTGAGAATGTAGGAGGACACTGGTACCCCGTGTTTTGAATTCTGAAGTACTCTGCTCCAACATCTAAAGACCATTTCGTGTAAAGTATAGGTAAATGGCACGCTAGCTAGATTTCTCTAGTATTGGTAAGAGTAAAAACTTTTCTCTGCAGAAGGGGATGGAAATTTATTTTTGTTCTCATACTTGTAAAAATAACACCTACAAAAGACAACTTTGAAAATTTGTAATAAATAATATGAAATGAAGTAAACCTGCGTGTTTTCGTGCTGTCAACTCTACCATAAAATGTATAGATATAAGCTGTAATTGATGGAAGATCAAACTTCGAAGATAGAAACAATTTTTAATCTGAACGCAATGCTATCCGGAGTGATAAAAAAAATTGCAGGACCTTATTCGTTGATTGTAAACCTGTTTTACTTGATTACACTGGTTTACAAAAAAAATTCTTATTGTCTGAGGCAAGAATGTGAGTAGGTGATTTTACTAATCTGGGTGTGCTGAATTCAAATTTATAAACAGTTTTGCTCTATCACCTCTATGTTTGCTGCTTTTAAATAGTCTCATTTTAGTATATACAGAGTTTATACGTGTTTATTTCGACAGTTGCAGCAGCTTTCTACAGATAAAACAGGATAGATAAAGAACATTGACGGAATAAATATACTTGGATGACACAATATCCACAATTCATAGTACTACTGACAGAAGTGTGTTTTCTTAGATGATCTGGTGTATTTTGCCTCTGGGATGTCACGCAAGAGCATGTAGCAGAAGTCTCGCATCATGCCGGGGTTTCACTTGACTTGGTAGTTCCTCCATCTTCGTACTATCTTAGAGGAATCTTTCTCCGTGCTCATCATTCGCTGATCCAAGGTTTTGATGGAAGAAGTTGAGGTAGGAGTGAAGAAAATGAATTTTGAGTGACATTTGGCATCCCATATCGTCATAAGTCTTTAGGAACTCGATACAGACTTGGTGATTTGGTACGTGTGTGTTACCAAGAAAGTCACTACAGACGGACTTAAGTGCTTCCCATGCTCTCGGTTCCTGGGAACACAGTAGACAAGTGTTGGAAGGCTCCATCGGCTTCACAAAATTCTTCATCAAACCAAGCTTTATGTGAAGAGGAGGAAGAACCACCTTGTTCATGTCAACCAGAGAATTATCCTTGACGCTGTGTTCACCAGGAACAAAAGTGCTTCTAAACCCCCAGTATTTCTGCTTGTAATTCTGGGATACAGCTCGACTATCCCAGAGACAGAAAGCAACCGTATTTTGTGAAGCCCGCCTGCATACCCATAAGAAAACCAATGACCTTGAGGTCCCCACACAGACTCCATTGGTACTGGTTGTACGTAACGGCTTCTAAAAGAAGCTCCCTATTGTCATGGGACTCCTTTAGATGGACAGAGTGTTCAATGGGAATGCTGGGATATTTATTCCCGTTGTGCAGAAGCAAAGCCTCTGACCTTCGCTTGGAAGAATCTATGAAAAGACTCTAGTCTGAAGAATTATGTGGCAAACCATGGGAACTGAACAAGCCAGATACTTTGTGCAGTAGGACAACTTGTTTTTACATTTCGAAAAAGGAAGCAAGGTTTTTGTTCCGATTCCTGAAACTGGTGATTCTTACATCTTTATGGACTAGATTCCACTGTTTAAGCCGAGAAGCCAAGAGCGCTGACTGCCGTTTTGACAGATGCAGATCACGGGCAAGGTCATTCGGGTCTTCTTGCGTGATCCTGTGTTGCCACGTGTTCCTGAATAAGAAGAGTCAATACCCCCGGAAGAGACTAACTTAGCAGAATCTTCCCTTGAAGGCATTTATTCATCTGATGAGGAAAGAAGATCCTTAATTACTGGAGGCGTTGGGGCAGGAAGATTATCTGAATGGGGAACGGGTTTCATAGCAGATGGAAGGTTGGGATTTTTGAGCTTTTTTTCTAGATTAAAACCAGTTATATTTGTTAGACAAAAATTACAATTGTCTGCATGGCATCGTGGCTCTCTCCAAACCATCGGTACTGCAAAGTTGAAACCCGCGTTCTTGCCATTAAACCAAGCAGTTAGTCCATTGTAGCAGAGTTTATAACAGATGTGTGGAGTCCAAGATTTGTGCTAATCATCAATTTTATAGTCAAAATAATGAAAGTAGGCACTTCTGAGGAGGGAAGTAATGGTTCGACGCTGTGCAACTGTCGTGAAGCCCCCACACAAGTAGCAGAAAGAATTGGCCTTATTGAGGCATCCTCGCTGTTGTGGCAAGCTTGAAGGCATTAGAGAATCTGAAAAATAAACAAAATCAAATCTATCTTGATATATAGATATATATATATATATATATATATATAGATATATATATATATATATATCTATATATCAAGATAGATTTGATATATATATATATATATATAATGTAATGCTATCAAATTTATTGTATGATAACTAAAAAAGAAGACACAAGTCACAAAATATTGGAAATTAACCCTGAAAGCATATGAAAATGTACAGTATCCATATCAAAAAACTAGAGGTGATGAGTAAAAACGGATTTCAAATCTGAATTCAGCACCACCACCCCCCCACACACACATTAGATTAAAACAGCTATTTTTGTGCTTGCCTCAATTTCTTTGTGAACCAGTGTTATTTAATTAAGAGCAACTGACGTCCCAAGAATAATACGAACATCCTAAGTATCCATGATTCTTTATAAAAATTGTGAGCCAGTGTCCACTACACTCTACTGTAAATTTGAACAGCTTGAAATCTATTCTTATTCTTGTTCTTGTGCCTTATCGTATGACATTGGCGACCAGTTTATGCCAATCGGTCCTGTTTTCTGTGCATCGAATGACTTCACTCGCTGACATCCCACTCCATTCTGCAATTCTTTGGAGAAATGTAACCCTTTGTCTTCCTCTTGCTCTTTTTCGTGCTATATTGTCTGTAAGTGCTAGCTTTTCCATGCCGTCTTTTCTCGTGCAATGTCCAAGGAACTATAATTGGTTTTTCTTAATTGTTTTCATCAGCTTCTTTCGTGTGTCTGTTTTAATTAAAATTTCTTCATTCGTTGTATGACTTTCCCATCGTACTCTCATTATTCTCCGCAGAAACCATATCTCTGCTGCATTGATTCTCTTTTCCATTTCTTCAGAAGCAGTCTGTGTCTCACTTCCATATTTTAGGACCGGCAACACGTAACATTCCAGTACCCTTAGTCTTGTTGATATGGTGATCTTTGGGTTACACAAGATTTTCTTTAGTTTTGAAAAGGTCTCTCTTGATATTGCAATTCTTCTTTTGATCTCTCTGTCGCGTCTACCGTCTAATGTGATCAAGCTTCCCAAATAACTAAACCAGTTTACTCGCTTAATTTTTGTGTTATGAACCCAAATGTTACAAGATGGAATGTCCTTCTCTTTGGTTACTATCATACACTCTGTCTTTTTTGTGTTGACATGTAAGCCCATTTTTGCACTTTCTAAGACTACCTTATCTACTAATTCTTGAAGTTGTTCTACAGAACCGTGTCATCTGCATAGCGGAGGTTATTAATATTTTCCCCTTCTACAATAAGCCCTTGCATATCTTCTAATTCTCTTAATATTCTTTCACTATAGAGGTTGAATAGATCAGGTGACAGCACATATCCTTGTCTTGCTCCTTTCTTTATTTCAACATATTTGCCTACTTGATGACCGATTCTTATAGCTGCTGTTTGTTTCCAATACAGTTTTCTTATGATTCTTAAATCTTTACCGTCTATCTGGATATCCTCTAGCATTTCCAAGGGTTTCTCGTGTTTGACATTATCGAAAGCTTTGCTATAGTCTATAAAACATAAGAAAAGGTTTCGTTGCATCTCAATAGCTCTCTCTGATAACATTGTGATCATAAATATTGCATTTCGCGTACAGCTATCTTCCACAAATCCACACTGCAGTTTCGATATTTCAGATTTAGTTTTGTTTCTTGTTCGTCTCATCAATACCCTTAAAATTTAAAATAAAATTATCACTACATGACTCATGATGCTAATTGTCCTGTGTAGCACACATTCTGCAGCAGCTGGCCTTTTCGGCAATGCAATAAAGATGGATTTACCAAGATCAGCAGGCATATTTCTAGATTAATAAATCTTGTTAAGCACTTTCATTAGTTTAATATTGCCAAAATCACCTATGCTTATGATTAAATCTGCAGCTAACTCATCTGTACCGACTGCTTTGTTGTTTTTCCTTTTTTTAAGTACTACCTTAACTTCAGATTCCAAAATCTTTGGACCTGTCATATTGGTCCTTATATTCGGCATGTCTCCTCTCTCGTCATCAAACAAGTCTGAAATATACTCTGTCCACCTTTCTATCATTGCCCTTTTTTGTACTATTATACTTCCATCCTTTGCCTTTAAACATCCACCTGCCGTACAATACTTTTTCTTAGCGATATCATTGATATTTCTAAACATTTCCTTTGGATTCATTGTTTTGTATGTCTCAATTTCTACACA
>RDPX01000122.1:616017-638531 GCA_003991215.1 Morbakka virulenta
TCAGCCGTTGGCTATCGCTCGTAACCCTGAGCAGGGACCCATACCAGGTGCTACCAGCTGGGTAACTGAACCTGAGGCTTGCAAAAGGGCAGGTGCGACCACTACCTGGGAGGGATATTCCCTCCTGCTACCCTCGAAATATACTACCAAATGTAAAATTTCCACTGGTGGTGACTAAGACGGAAGCAGAAAGTTCATTTTCAAAACTCCACTTTTTAAATGACATCTTGGAGACCAATAGTAAAAAAAACTCCCATAAAGAAACTTTGTGAATGTTAGTAATGCACTCGTGATTACTGATAAGTAACTCATAGTAAATACCTTGCTGTCTCCGTCTATGAATTTTCAATTAAACACCAAAAAAAAGTTGAAATAATTGTGATTTTCAAGACTTAATGTAGTGTTGGCTAACGCTGGGGTTTACTAACCTTTATTGTACCTTTAATCATCAAAAATTAGGCATATTGAGTGTCGAGGTTAAATAAAATATACGGATTTTGGTATTTTACATTTCAATAATACTAATTGCAAACAGCTTGTCATTAATCGTCATTAATTTCAACTTCAAAGCATTCCTAAAAATTCAATACAAAAGTAATGACTGCCATTAGCAGTAATATAAATAAATATGGGTTTCTTCGTCACATACAATCCTCTATTTAAGAGCAAAGGTTATGCTCTTTTATTTTGAATGGTGTCTTAAATAGAAAGGAATCCGAGTTATAGGTGCTACACATAGTTCTGATGTGGGTTTTTTTCACAATTTTAACTAACAAAGGCTATGTTTTTTCTGCTGTGATGGGCTGAATCAAAAACTGGATGGTAAGGAAGAGTGATTCTTTTCAGCTTTGGTACCATAGGCTATTGAGACTTCAATGGGCATTCAAAAGAATAAAACAGTCGGTGACAAATAATACTAAATTAAGAATGTCATTTAAAAAGAGAGCAACTCAGTAAAGACGCGTACTCGGAATATGTCATGCAAGCTGCAGTAACAAAGCAGACCACCAGGTTACTAAAAATATTTGCAGCGAGAAGGAAAAGAAGGATGTGTGCTTACGGATTACACAGGGTCGCATTATATCACAATGAAATGTCTTCAAAATCCTCTGCAAGATCGTCAGTATTAGAAGGGCTACATCTATGCTGCGATCAACAACCACACGCAGCTGGATGGAACATGATAAAAACAGTATATTAATTGTTACAAGTTTCCTATTCCATTTCAATACAACTTTCTCTCGTTCAAGCACTCACTTCCCATTCACCCGAATTACTTACATTACTTACTCCCATTTAATTGTTCCTAAACTTAGATTTGATATGGAGATGTTTGTTACTTCTTTTATTTTTGGCTAAAGTACCTTCCCATGTGGTGTCCAAGTGACCTAAAATTGTGCCTTATTTTTTGTCTACTATATAATACTGCATACAAACTTGAAACAGTTTGAATTGAAGACTAAGATCACTGTACACGCAACTGTTTAGACTCAAACCTGATAATGGAGGAGGGTTCATCTTGCTACGGTTCGCCTAACAGCCATTTCTTTGACAGTCAATGATCTGGCATGCAAACTACTTGATTTGCACAGCATATTATATACAAATCTGTAGGTTTATAATAGATACAAAGGAGACCCTCGTCGTTGCTGACACTATTTTAGCAAAACGCCGTCACCAAAAACTTTGCTACAACAGAAGATAACGATGAGAGGATAAATTCTTTATATTGCTGCACCTTCCCCCGAGTGTAGAATCGGTGGTGCGGGTGTTGTTCTTTTTCTAAATTTACAGGCAATCTCGATCCCTAAGGGTCTTCAATTTGCTGCTATTCTGGAACGTCTGGCTGATAACTTTCGGCTCTGTTATGACTAAAATCGTCCCTAATAGCACAAATCGAAATCCTTGTGTTCTGAGTCTAAATAATGTATGAAACGAAAAAAAATAAAGGGGCTGTTAATGAGTGTACAAGAACAAATAGTATTGAGAGTCAATCCAGAGGGAAGCCATAATATGACAATTATGGCACTTGGTCCTATTTCAGCAGATGAGATCCTTTTAAACTCAGGGTCAGAAAATGAGAGACAGTGGGAGATTACTTGTAGAGGTACAAGGAAAGACTAAAATTGTGGTATGTATTTTCGTGCACATCCAAAACCGAGACTGATAACACCATTTCTCTGGACTTAAAGCTTCAAAAATCACTGTTTTGAGATGAGCCAAGCATTTTAAAGCCTTTAAAAAGAACCGTTGTATGCCTGGCCCCTTTTGATGAAATATAATTCATGCACATTTGAAGTATCCCGGAAATCTATTTAGAAGAGAAACTGATCATCTGAAGAACAGACAATGGTATTGAAATTTTATTAAATCCGTTTTTGAGTGACATTTAGCATCGAACAGCTGTAACACATATTTTATGATACATTTGATGAAGGTTGCTTTCACGCATTTGTCCAGTCCAAATTCCATCTTTATATCATCACTGAATGTTTTCACGATGCCTAGCAGTTTCTTGAGTTGTTCATCATTCATAGCGTATGCTTTCAGGTCATCCATCCAAAAAAGGTGATTGATTTTTCTTTCGGTCATCTCATAGCCATGCTTTGTATTGTTCAGCAGCTTGCTCAATTTTGCTGGAGCAAGACAAAAAAAGGAGCGGAGATAGTGAATATCCTTCAAATATGGCACTATTGATGTTAATTCTTCTCGATTTCATGGTCCCGTTGTTGTGGTTGAGATGAAGGGTTGTTTTCCATTTCTTCATACTTACACTTACGAAATTGACTACTGTTGAGTTTATTTTGAACATCTTCTGGCACTGAATAATCCAAGAGTGTGGTACATTATCAAATGCTTTCTTATAATAAATCCAAGCTGATGACAATCTTCTTTTATTTCTCTGGCAGTTTTCTATGATCATCTTATTTGTCAGTAGTTGGTCTTTACATCCGTACCTTCCTCTTTTTCATCCTTTCTGTTCAGTTGGTAATAGCTTATTCTCTTCAAGAGATGTATACGTTCTCTCGGTGAGGATGGATGTTAAGATTTTGTACATTGTTGGTAAGCAAGAAATTGGACGATAGTTCTTCGGATTTTTGGTTTCTTCGGTTTTAGGAAGTAGATAAGTTAAACCTTCAGTCAGCCAATCGGGTGATTTTTCACGATGTTTTAAGATGCCATTATAGGCTGTAGTTAATTCGTCATGTACGCTGGAGAGGTTCTTGAGCCGAAAATTGGCTATTGCATCGTTTTCTGGTGCTTTCCAGTTGTTAGATTTCGTAATTGCGAGTACAGTTTCTTCTTTTGTGACGTCTAGCCATTTTTGTTGTTCTTGATTTTCGAACATTTTGTTCTTGATCTTTGATCCATAGAGCTTCGCTGTTATGGGTTTTGATATCCTCCCAAATTTTACTGCATTTCTGGTGGATCACTGACCTCGATTGACTTCTTTTTAAGTTCACGGTAAACTCTCTTAGTGTCTTCTTTAGGTCTTGTTTTGCCTGTAAAATTTGCTCCGTTTTTCAAATCTAAGTCTTCTCTGAGCTTTTGTTTGTATTTACTGTTAATTATTTCTTTTACTTCAGTAAGGTTTTGGTTTCTTTGGAAGTTGTATTTCCTTTTTATATTCTTACTCTTACGTTCCTTCACTCGGGAACCTTTTTCTAGTTCAGAGAGGATGGAAAATTCATTTCTCTTTGTTTCAATATATTTCTCAGTCGTCATCTTTCGAGGTTTGAGACCAAGTTCATCGGTGATGACAGTTGCAGCTGCATAAATTAGTTGGTTGAGTTCAGTTCGGCTAAAACTGGCATTCGAGAGCTTAATCTGATTGACTGCATTATTCGCTCGTTGAATTATCTTCTTCACTTTTTTGTCATTTTTTATCTTAGGTATCTTAGGTACCGTTCAGCCATATCTTCCTCTTTAAGTACTTCCTACTTTATCAAGATGTTGTCTTTCATCTCAGTTATCATTTGTTCATCTTCAATAACGTTTTATTAACATTTCATTATTATTATTGTTGTTGGTGGTAGTAGTAGAAGTAGTAGTAGTAGTAGTAGTAGTAGTAGTAGTAGTAGTAATAATAGCATGTGACAAGTATCAGTATTTCCAAAGAAAACGAATGAAACCAAATTATATATAGTCCAAGCTACGCTTTTTGCAGCCATCTTCCTCTTTTAATCCTTTATCAATTCCTATAGCAATATCAGTACCTTTTTTCCGATGTTCAGTTATGCGACAATATGCTTGCTGCCCCAGCCAGGTTAGATATTTAGTAATTTGGAAGAGTTGTTGTTGATCTATTAATTGTATTGTTGCTTAAAAAATTATCAATTTCTACGTGCTTAAATTGCAACGTGATAAAATTGATCTACGTCTGCGTCTTTTACTAGTTAGTATCCACAGACAATTCTAAAGGTGCTTTGTGTATCCTCTCGTACCAATAGAGCCATTTGGTCTGCATCTTTTGATTTTAGGCACTATGATACCACTTTACTGATTATCGTTTCAAATATTCGTTGGCCAGAAAATGCTGCAGATGATCGGAAATACTCTTTATAGCATATTTCCATATGTTTTATTTCATTCTTTATATCCTTTTAACAATTAACACCCCAGAGCGGATTTTACATTGCTGTTGTAGAGTCAGATTCTTGAATGGTATCTCAATCACTTTGGTTTCCAGATTCAATGAGTTGGAATAATAATATCTTCTAATTTGTTTGGGATGTTCTTATCAAAAACCTAGCTTTGTGTCTTAAGATCTTCGTTCTTCACGCAGTATAATCATTATAATATGAACCATTGTCAACTTTGTTTACCTGTCTACTCCAATTCTTTGATTTTAGATATCAATTGAATCACTTATTGAGATTTGTTCCAGTCTTAGTAAAATTGCTTCCTGGAAAGTGTATTCCAAAGGGTAAGTTATTTATAGCTTCCTCCAGGATACTTTCTTCTTTACTCCCAAGCATCGCATTCTCCATACATTAGATATTTTTCTCGGTTTATTTATTTTCCATTTTGAGTTTTAACCCATTGTATATCACTTGTATCAGAGATCGTTTTACATTTGACACAATACAGCAGGCGCCAGTTGCTTTCCCCATTTTAGTACAGAGATTGGGATATTTTTTTGCATTTTTATACTTCAAGTCTTCAATGCACAAGTTTATGGAACTATAAACGGAGGACAGAGAATAAGAAGCACAAGGGATTTTCCCCGTTGAATCAAGTAAAAATAAAGTAATTTTATCATATTTTTGGCCCAAAATAATAAGAGATGTGTTAATTGACAAATCAAGCTGTAGTAGGACCATTTTACGTTTAAATCTTTTACTACGCCATGATCGTTTAGAGTATAACAAGGTTTTCGTTTTAGGGAAAAATGTGTTTCAATCGGAATAGGGAATATTTTTTAAAAGTCACCATAAAGGCTATTGTGTGATTGTTTGACCTTCATCACGTCGTAGCATCTGTTGTTGTTGAAGGGTGGGTAAAAGACAGTCATGGTAAATCAGATATAGCATGCAATATTTATTAAACTTTGAAAGATTTGGCTGATCAGTAAAACCGTAAGAACTCTGAAAACAAGAATCTAATGACATTGATAGTATTTCTTGGAGGAAGTGGAAAATGTGTGAATCATACTATATTCGTAAAAATTAGAGCAATTTAGTCCACTCGTTTTAAGGGTAAGTTTTTAGAGAGACAAACAACGGGTAGCTTAAAATCTGCAATGCTCTTCAACACCAGGGATATGCTGTATATTTCTCAAAGTAATAAATTTAAAGGACCTAATAAAGTTAGTACTAAATAAACCCCACTTTGACCCTTCCCCACATCTCACTGACCCTTCCCCACAATCTCACAGCTAATCGATTAATGGTTACCACTTCTAACCCGGTAACCATTAATAGATTAATTGGTAAAATGTTAAGCAATTGCTAAATGTTTTACCAATTAATTAATTGATTTAGGAAAAAAGCGAATATAAAGAGCACTAGTGTGAAGCTGCCATACATTAAAAAACAAAAGTGTTACGTCAAAACCTTTTGTTGTCCTGGATTTTAAGCATTAGAAAATTCTTGACACAAAAAATCCTTTAGACTTAGTTTAGTCGTTAGAAAGAAGCATCGGATAAAACAACAGTGAAGTTTCAACTACATTTATTTTATTTTTATAAGGTTTATCTCCCTGGATTATAATTATGACATCCTCAGTCATAGTTTCATCACCGTTAAAGTAGCTGGTACCATCTTCATTATCTTTTCCTATCCCTGCTTCATTTACTCCCTTTACTACCTTGTGGAATAAATCAAGACACCCACTGACTAAAACAAAGGCATTCTTATCAAGATCTTAAAGTAAAAGCCTTCAGCAACTGGTTTGGAATTGATAGTACTGCCGATTCCATGTAAGCTCTTTGCAAAGTTCATAACCAAGGGAATCTGGAATGCACGTGATGAGCAACTAAGAAAGAAGCAAGCAGGTTTCCGGACATAAAAGTTATGCACCGACCAGGTATTTATTTTATGCATGATAGTTAAACAGTGTACACACTAGCACCAATGTTTGTTCACTATTTTGGATTTCAAGAATGCGTTTTGAAGGGAATCCAGAGTCACTCTATCGTGCATTCTTCTTGCATACGACATCCCCAACGGTTTTTTTCTTCTCATAAAAAATTTCTACACCAGTTCTACATGCAAGGTAGAAAACAGCTGACTAAAATGGCTTGAGATAAGGCTGCATAATGTCAGTTCCCCTCTTCAAAATTTCCCTAGATTGGCTGATGCTACGGTTAACTATAAACTAGGCATCAGGTACAAGAAGGACTCTTTTCTCCTCACTTAAAGACATCGTCTTTGCCGACCATCTAGAAACAAACACACTTCAGTATATCTGTCTAATAGTTAGGCATGAAAATCAAAGTTAGAAACGCTTTGCAGGATGTTCAACCTTGTTTGGTGCTTCCAGCACCGTACCAGCGTATCTTTTTACCTTTGTCCACGGCTTAAAATGTTAAAGGATGACAGAAAGGAACCTCACTAAACTGGCAGTCTTTCTCATTAGGAACCTCAGAAGAATCTTGCAAATCTGCGTTGTTTATAGCATTAATAGTGTATTAAAACACTTTGCTGGAACCTATCCATACTTGGAAGAGCAAACTGTCCTTGAATTTGAAAAGTCATGCAAAAATCCAAATCGCCATAACTGAATGTACCCAAGATTGGACAAAAAAACCAAAGGAAGACCAAAACTTCTACCTCAAGGAGAAAACACCTGCTCCAGTAAAATCTCTCGTATAAAAAGGGGCATCAGTCAGTTCTCCTATAATTAATGAGATACGAAAGGGATTTTAAATGCCAACGACAAATTGCAGCTGAAAACTGAACAACTTGAGCCACCCAGCGATTGAAAGGCTCTTCTGATACTGGATGTTTCAAAGGACAGTCAATAAATATTCGTGCAGTACATGAACTCCACTTCAGGCCTTATTTGAGGTCGTTCGCAAAAGAAGAAGACAGAGGGGAGGTTAAGTGCATGGCAACATCAAAAGAATGGAACTCTCTTATATTTTGTTTACAATAACCTGGCAGAAAAAAAGAGGATCATGATAAACTTGGGCTGCTCTCCTCAAGAGGAGATATTTTTTGAGTTTATTGGGGTTTTTCGAAAAAACTGACATTCTTAATGTAATATCATGTTACAAAAAATAAGCAGGTCTACGTTACTGAGTCTCGATCTCAGGAAGTGTCCAGCCGTCATATATATTGCCCTTTTTGCTGCTGTTTTTTCTACCTCTGGATATATCCCTAAGTCGGAAGGAATTGGTCTGCTACGCCATCTGCTTTATTGTCTTGTTAACTGTCTTGTAAATATATATATATATATATATATAAATATATATAGTAATATTAGTAAAGTATACCAATGTTCACTAAAAGTGCTCAATGTTTCCAGAGCGTTTATAAATCCAGTATAGCATATAAAATAACTAGACAAATTTAGCAGTTACTACTAGTTTCATGTTTTCTTAACAATCTTCAAACTGCAATGTTGTAGTAATTCATTGCAGTTTGAAGATTGTTAAGAAAACATGAAACTAGTAGTAACTGCTAAATTTGTCTAGTTATTTTGTATGCTATACTGGATTTATATATATATATATACTCAAGCTACAGACAGTACTGTTTCGCCCTTTGTGGGCTCGTCAGTGTAGCACAGAGCTTCTGAGACATAACTCTCTGACCGTGTTGCCGGAGCAAGCACAGCTTAAGAAGTTATTGTTATTAAGAAGTTATTATATATATATATATATGAAGGAATTGTGATATGCAAATTTGGTTGGAATATTGGCCTTTTATAGTATCCGCAATACAAGGCGCGTAGCGATATAATAGCAATCCAGCAGAAACGAGACGATCGTTACACTACACACCTAAAAGCGAGGTGCGTCTGTCTTTCTTGTTCTTCTTCTCTTTCTTCCGAATACAAATAAATCACTCTATTATGTACATAATTTTTACAAGGTAAATTTATACATTACATCATCATTACAACCAAAAAACATCAAGAAAGCACTCTTGAGTGACCCATGACTCTTAGGCATTTTTGATTACACAATTAATGGGACACCAGCTATGTCAACAATGTTAATCTGTTTGACATCAATACTTGGTGTCTTGCACAACAAGTTTCCATGGTAACCATACACATCACCATTTTTAGTCAAAATTGAAAAATCAGGCCAATTTTGAAACTCCTGAAGAAAAAAAAGTTTGATTGCTGAAACTAAGAACATGGCTTATCTTGGGCCAATTTTAAATATGTTAAACTTTTGAATTGTTTTGGGTCTTTTTAGGCTCCTTAAAATATTCCTGAGGTTTTTCCTGACAAGTAGTACCATGAAAATTAAACCAGCGCCGTATTGGCACGGAAGTGCAAGGCTGTGATTTCCCCCCGGCTTTATGTCCTGTGCTAAGGTATTCTCGCTCTCTCGAACAATAATAGACAGTTACTTATTGTGATTTGGTCTGTGATTTGTGTGTGTTCTTGATGCAGCTTCGTTTTCAATAAACATTTTGTTTTATTTGTCTCGCTTGCAATGTGGTCAGGTGTGAGGATATTTTTGTTTGGTGTGAGAAGTTTCGAATCGATGAAAAGAATGTGCAAGTTTAAATACATCTTTTACAACGCAAGGAAAGCAACTTCACTTTAATACTTGGGAAAATTTGTTCAAATTTATATAATCTCCGTAATGCTGACTTTGGGTTTCTTTTGCAGAAATTTTAGCACACGGGCAGGCCTTAGATACAAGCCATGGGTAAGGTCGTCAGGTTGTGACAAGCACCTTGGTCACATGCGTTTTCAGATAAAAACAAACTTTTTCCTCAAGCATGCTGAATTTAAGACCTCTGCAAAATATCACGCTGCACCTTTATTTGGACCACTGCTTTTAAAGTTATCTACAGGATTGTCAAGAGTAATTGCCATATTTGCAGGACGATATGCTAGGAGATGGTGGAAAAACCTGAGTCCCAAAGAGAAACTCAAAGTAGCTGACTTTATTCGTAAGAACAGGACCTCGATTATATTAGGTGGGAGTGTGAGCACCTGCTCTCTCATTGGATATTACTTGTGTAATTTGGAGGATGTACCACTTACTGGGAGGAAAAGATTTCGCGTCATAAGTAAGGATCAAGTAATGGAATTAGCTGAAGATCAAGGTAAGCATATTCTTCAAGATTTTGCAGAGAACAGCTTAAAACCAGACAGTACTTACTACAAGAAAGTCCACCAAGTTGTTAATAACCTGTTAAAGTCCAATGGTGATATAACTGAAATTGTATGCTTGCCTTGGCAAATAAATGTACTTGAATCGAAAGATATGAATGCATTTGTTCTGCCAACAGGGCAAATTTTTGTTATGACAGGCATGCTGGATCTCTTAGAATCGGAGGATGAATTAGCAGGGATATTGGGTCATGAAATAGCCCATGTTTTGTTAGAGCACACGGCGGAACAACTTAGCTTTAGTGCTTATTTTAGTATCATCAGTTTGGCTGTAATTGCTTCCGTCTGGGCCGTTGCTCCAACAGACATGTTAGCCGCTGTTAGTCATTGGCTACAAAGCCACCTCCAAAACATACTCGTGCACATGCCATACTCAAGGAAGCTTGAAAAAGAAGCAGATTATGTTGGCCTTTTGTTAGCAGCAAAATCTTGTTATGATGTAAGGAAAGTAGCAAGTTTTTGGAAAAAAATGAGCACCCAAAATGTTGAAGATAAGCCACATGAAGTTGTAGAGTGGTTGTCAACTCATCCAACACATGCCAACAGAGCTGAATGGGTCACAACTAATTTACCAGAAGCCCTAGCTGCACGAAAACGTATGAATTGCCCAAGGCTGGATGATTTTTTTAGGCTCAGTACTATGGTTTAGTTGGAAACAACAAATTATTTCCAATTTCAACACATACTTTGTATATTTTTTGCATACGAATTTGAGTATTTGAAATTTGCCACAAAAGGTCTACCACTATTTGTATAACATTCAGTATTTTTACCTGGTAGTTTTGTCCAAAAGTATTGACATGTATACACATACACTGTATGACCTTGAATAAGCACCTGGGGTGCTAGAACAAATTTTTTTCTCCCAGAAGATGTACTTATTTAAGGGGATTGTCTATTCAAGGGAGTACTTATTAAATAATAATCTAATAATAGAAAGTAAGTCTAAATAAGGAGTTTAAAGCAGCGAATACAAAAGTTCTCTGACCCATCAGCATTTAGATTTAAAAGTTCACAGGCTTTGAATGACTTCAATGAAATCTTCTCCCAGTTTATTCCAAGTGTCTGTAATCCACTCCACAATTAATGCTCAGGCAGAGGCCTCAAATTGCACTACCCTGTATATTCTTGGACATTGACTAATCATTCATCATAAAGTTCAGTTACTCATCCTTTAAAAGGTTTATATCATGATATATCAGGGCCTTATTTATAGTTCATACATCTCCAAGGAAAAAACGCATCATCAGTGTTTGATGTCTTAAGAAGAGTGTGAGCTTCTGTTGTGTGTGAATCAAATGTATTCCATGCAAGCAGATGATATCTGAATTTAAACTGACCCAACACAATGTTAACCCAATTGAGCTTGAGCTCTTCTTTTTTCCATTGTTTGGAAAAGACCTTTATTTGCATTTTGTTTTAAACTGTTGGTCCAAACTTTTTGCCTCCACCACCAAAGACAATGAATGGTTTCAACTTTTTCCGATTTGCCCAAGCAGCTGAAGGAATGCTTACATGGACTTTGACATGACCAGTACATATAAGGGCAATCTCTTTACCCTTAAAAGTTGGCTTGGTTACAATGCAGTTCAGTGAAATCTCTGACAGTCAGTTTTAATTCTGAAGTGTAAGAATGTACTTTTTGATTCACATGAAAAGTAGTTTTCTGTTCCATAATGTTTAGTTAGTTTAAACCACTATTAAACAAAGCACGAATCTCACAGTAAAGTTGAACTTGAGATAATATTTTTAAATGTCTTCACAAAGTATGACCTCTGTCATATGATGATATGTAATGACAACTTTAACAGAGCAAAAATTACAAACAAGGACAGCTGAGATATCACATGAAAAACACATCCTTGTTACACTGACACAATAGGGTGTCAAACAGTAAGAACACAAGAATTATAATAAAACAAACTTCTTCTGGTAAACACGTGTGCATGCTGTTTGATTGCAGTTTGTTAGCTTGGTTAGAAGGAGACATAAGACGTGTTTTGCAGGTTGAGATAAGACCTATTAGTTGTTCCCGTTTATTTTCATTTTCAAGTGTTTGAGATAAATAAATTTGCCAAAAGAGAATCCTTGAGTCCTTACTCCTTCTTATGTGCCACTGCCCTGCTTATCCTGTTACATTTTCTAGTGACCCTGTCACACTCTTTCCCCCTTAACCTTGCCATGTCTTCATGGGAACTAAGCTAGCTACAAGGTCTATCTATAACCGACCTAGGTAGATGGAACCTGTTGTTATGTTGTCCAGCTGTCATCCATCCACAGCATGGTAGGAATTATTAGAAGTTGGCTCTCTCTGCCACTATTCGGCTTTACTCTCCTGAACAGTAGACCATTTCTGTCCTCGATACTGCCCTGGTAGTTAAGCATCTGCCCAGCCTCCTTCTCTCCTGTCGCCTTTGCACTTGAGTTGGCCTTCTACCCAGTTCAAGGTAGTGCCTCTGCAGTGGCTCAGCACATCAGCATTTACATTGTGGCAGCCTGCCTGGTACTCAATCTTGAAGTTAAAGCTTGAGAGCTCAGATGCCCATCTCTGTTCCACAGCTTTGAGCTTGCTTTTGGTCTGGAGATAAGTGAGCATGTTGTTGTCAATGTACACGTTAAATTCAGAGCCCAGCAGATACTCTCTGAATTTATCATTCACTGCCCACTTTAGCGCAAACAGTTCTAACTTCATAGATGAGTAGTTTTCCATGTTCTTTTCTGGACCCCATAGGCTATGGCTTGCATTGTCTCTCTGATAGTACTGCCCCCAGTCCTTTGTTTGAGGCATCCATCTCTACCACAAATGGCTTGGTGTAATTGGGGTAGACCAGTACTGGTGTACTTATCAGAGCCCTCCTCAGTCTGTCAAAGGCTTGCTGGCAGTCATCCTCTCAGCACTGCAACCGATGAAGCCTTGCTTCCTCTTTGTTCCTTCAGATATGTCTGCCACCAGTTTGTGTAGCGGTGTTGCTATATGTGCGAAGCCGGGCACAAAGCAGCAGTAATAGGAGGGGAACCCAAGAAATGACCCTAGTTCCTTCAGTATCCTTGGGGTTGGCCATTGCGACACTGCCTTTGTTTTTGATGGGTCGGTAGACACACCCTACACTGACACCACATGGCTAAGATAGGTCACATGGTCCTTGAAGAAGTGACACTTCTCTGGTTCAATCTTAAGGCCATTCTCCCTCAACTTCTGGAATACGCAATGGAGTCAATCAAGGTGGTCCCTCATACTGTGGCTGAAGATGATGATATTGTCTAGGTACATGAGCAGGGTCTTAAGAATGTCATCCAGGAAGATATTCGTCATCAGCCACTGTAATGTGGCGGGAGCATTGCACAACCCAAAGGGTATTCAATTGTATTCAAAGAGCCCCATTGGACTAGTGAATGCTGTCTTGTGTCAGTCGTTGGGATGTACCTCCACTTGGTTGTACGTCAATGCCAAGTTGATTCTAGAGAAGTGCTGTGCCCCTCCGAGTGCATCAAGGGACTTGTCTATCCTTGGCAGGGGGTATGCATCACATCAGGTGTTGGTAGTCCACACATAGGTGGAGTGCCCCAGACTTCTTCCACACCAATACTATGGGGGAGGCATAGTCACTCTGACTTGGTCGGATAACTCCTCTCGCCTGCAGATGCTCCTTTTTCTCTTCAAACTGATTGGGTGGTATACCTCTGTGCCTGTGGTTGATTAGGGTGCTGTCCTTTGTGTGTCTCCGATGCTGTAATGTTTGCGTACATCCAAGCTCCTCCCCCTCACTAGAAAACACATCAGCATACTCCTTGAAGATACTCTCTGCTTCTTTCCTTTCCTCCTCCATCCCTGGGAAGTTTCTGAGTAGCAACTCCTTGGATGGTCCCTCCTCATCTGGCACTGTGGCAGTCCTGTCGGGGTTCAGTGAGGATACACCCAGACAGTCTGCTCTGGCTGTGCAGGACACTACCACCTTGCTGACTCCCACAGCAAATGTCAACTCCTCCTTTGTCATCACATCAGCTGCATCATCAGAAGCATCCACCAATGTAGCTGTCACCCTCCCAGTGGGGTGAAGTTGAATGGCTCCACCGATGCATTTGCCCCACAAGGTGTGCCTGTGATGGCAATGTTCATTGCTGAGTTCGGGGGAATCCACACAGCAGTGTTGCCAGCAACCCTCACTAGTCTTCACCTTGTGGGTTTCTGACTCTGTCTGGATGATGTACTCGCTTGGCTTTGCAGCACCTCCACTGACTTTAAGATCTTCGTGAGCACATTCATCCCCAACACTCCAGGCTGTCTTCTCCACTGCTCGACTATGGCTGCCGTATCCTTGAGGATCAGCACTCCACATTTTGGGATTGTCACTCCTCCCACCTGTATATCCAGCTCGCAGTACCCAAGGTAAGGGATTTCAAGACCGATTGCACCATGAAGACTCACCACATACAGCTTTGAGCTTCTTCTTGTAGAAGTCCTCTGTCACCAAAGAGACCATGGAACCAGTATCAACTAGGCACTCAATCTCAATGCCTGCCAACTTTACTGTGGTAGTTAGTTGTGCCACCAACTAACCTTGGAAGGAGTGAGCCACTGTCCACCTCCTCCACTGCTTGGCTCACTGTGGAGGAGGATTGGCATTTCCCGCCCTCTTCTACCATGGGTACTCTTCTTGCTTGCCTTCTCTGTGGTGGGACAGTTTCTCGCATAGTGTCCCTCCTTTCCACAGTTGAAACAGCCACTGGGGACAGGCCTTGGCAACCCTGCAGCCAGGAGTTGATTTAGGTTCTCCTGCTGGCGCTTGAGGATCTCCCTCTGCTGTTGAATGTGTGTCATCAGTGACTGCTGCTGATGTCGTATCTCCTCAACAAGGACCTTCTGGCCAGAGATCAGGTCCGACACTATCCTTCCCTTTGCCGTTGACCTCTGAGCAGGTTGCCTCCAGCATGTCCTCTCCATCCACTGCTGCTTCCCTCACAGCTGCCANTGGCATTTCCAGCCCTCTTCTACCATGGGTACTCTTCTTGCTTGCCTTCTCTGTGGTGGGACAGTTTCTCGCACAGTGTCCCTCCTTTCCACAGTTGAAACAGCCACTGGGGACAGGCCTTGGCAACCCTGCAGCCAGGAGTTGATTTAGGTTCTCCTGCTGGCGCTTGAGGATCTCCCTCTGCTGTTGAATGTGTGTCATCAGTGACTGCTGCTGATGTCGTATCTCCTCAACAAGGACCTTCTGGCCAGAGATCAGGTCCGACACTATCCTTCCCTTTGCCGTTGACCTCTGAGCAGGTTGCCTCCAGCATGTCCTCTCCATCCACTGCTGCTTCCCTCACAGCTGCCACATGTCGTGGTTGATGCTCCTCCTCCATGTATCAGTATACCTCCAGATGCACTTCATGGAAGGTAGCTCCTGGGTGTTCTCGACCCCAATGCTTCATGTCCCTCCTCAGCAGGGGGTCCCTGAGGTTCTTAATAAATTGTTCTCTCAGGAGACCATCCTTGTAAGCCAGCACCTCCCTACTCAGTCTCTCTACCCTGGAGATTGACATCATGAGAGCGTGGGCGAAGTCCTGTACTGACTCCTTTTCTGCCAGTTGCCTCGCAAAGAACTTCCACCTGGCTTGGGTGACTGTCAGCTGTTCTCCAAAGGCCTCCCAGAGGACACGAAACACTCCATCGGGGGTGGACCACTGTGCTGTTGGGTGTAGCTTCATCTCCTCCTTAGCCATACCCTTCAGGTGGAGGATCAAGTTGTCCACTGCCTCCCCATCTGGCTGGTCCCTCACAGCACGCTGAGCATCAGAGATCCAGTCATCGAGCACTCGATCATCCCTCACACCACCATACTTGGAAAAGCGCCGGTCCTTGGGAATGGACACTGAAAGTCGGGGTGGATCTTGTACTGGTGGTGTTGGGCTGGGTCCATTGCGCCAACTGCTGCTCCATCTCTTGCAGCCTGGTGGTAAGGGTGGCCAGCTGATCCTCCATCGACATGTTATTAGCGTTCCCGTTTATTTTCAGTAAAGATGCCTTAAAAATTTACATCTGAATCCCACCTCTGACACCAGAAAATGTAACAGGATAAGCAGGGCGGGGGCGCGCAAGAAAGAGTATGGATTCAGGGATTCTCTTTTAGCAAATTTATTGATCTCACACACTTGAAAATGAAAATAAACGGGAACAACTAATAGGTCTTATCTCCGCCTGCGAAACACGTTTTATGTCTCCTTCTAACCAAGGTAACATAGTGTTTCACCCAACTTTAGCACACTGACTTTTAGCTAAACAAGCCTCCTATTTATGGTTGAATATTTTGCGTGCAGCTAAATATTGCGTGCAGCTAAATATTGCGTGCAGCTAAATATTGCGTGCAGCTAAATATAAGAAAATGTCAAAACCAAATACCCTGCCCTTAACCTTATACAACTGTGTACATCCGTTCCGGATGAATTATTAAATCACGAACAACATTCTAAAGCACGCAAAACCTAAAAAAGTTAAAAGCTATTGAATTAAATTAAAAATGTTTATAGTAATTTTTAAAAATGTAGGTCTAGTGACCCTGTCACATACCTTTGCAATTTGACATACCAAATTTTTCAAGAACTTTTTCAGGATAAAGTTTCTGGTTCATTCTAATTGAATTGTCATCTGGAACAAATTGAATACCTAAGAACCATGATAATTCTCCCAAGTCTTTCATAGTGAAATTAGACTTCAAATAACACTTAATTCCATTCAACAAAGTTGAATTTGAGGCAGCAATAATTATATCATGAACCCACAAGATAACGATTGATTTTTCACCTTTCTTAACATCATTTAGCATATAAACACATGGATCAACTTGTAATTGAACAAAACCTTTTTCAATCAATTTATCATGCAAAACATTATTCCAATTGCGTCCACTTTGTTTAAGACCATAGAGAGATTTGTTAAGTTTCAAAAACAATTTCTCATCATTTTCAGATTTTAATTTAAATCCCTTAGGTTGTTCTACATATAGTTCACAATCAATAGGGGCATTTAAATAGGCACTCTTAACATCCATTTGATGAACTAAGTAGTCATTTCGTACAGCAAGCTGTAACAAAATACAAATAGATGCCATACTAGCAGTGGGTGAGAAAACATCAAAATAATCTACATTTTCAACTTGAGAATAGCCTTTGGCCACATAACGAGCTTTATAGACTTCTTCACCTGGGGGACTAGTTTTTAAAGCATACACCCACCTGCCACCTAAAGCATTTTTATCTACAGGCAAAGGCCCTATATCTTAGGTTTTATTATTATTTAAGGATTTGATTTCCTCTACCATCTCTTTTTGCCACTTAGCCTTTTTTACTGACTGCATAGCATCATCATAATTTACAGGTACATGTGCATCAGAGTTAATTTTACATAATACCTCATTGGCAACATATAAGACTACACTGTTGAGGATGCGAGGAATAAACTTCTATTGTGGGGTTGGATTGATATTTTTTCTCTAACTGATAAATCAGTAATTCAATTGAAATTGTCCCACAATAGTCTTGGCAATAGGCATTGAGATAGACTTAGTCTATTGCAACGGCATCAGGCTTTGTTATCTGCTTGGCTGACTGTTGCAGCTATCTGAGTTTAATCAAACTATCTTCATTATTTATTCTTTACTGAATTTGTATTTGATGCCCTTTTATGGAATTACTTCTTAAAGTGGTAAACTAATTCAAACTTCAAGTGCATTGTACTTAACTCTAAATATGGTAAACAAATCGCCATTTAAAAACTAACATTACTGTACGGCTAAATATAGTAAAGGTATGATCATTGAAACAATTCCTCGTACAATAATCATATTTGGCAGTCATAATGTTCCCTTGTGCGTTCCGTGCTTTGTTGACGGAAGTCTGATGACGTCAGATTCTTTTGTCTATTGGTAATACGATCTCTTGTCACAAATAACAGAACTTTGAAGGGTTTTTCTTGTGCGCTGTTCGTANGGCATTGAGATAGACTTAGTCTATTGCAACGGCATCAGGCTTTGTTATCTGCTTGGCTGACTGTTGCAGCTATCTGAGTTTAATCAAACTATCTTCATTATTTATTCTTTACTGAATTTGTATTTGATGCCCTTTTATGGAATTACTTCTTAAAGTGGTAAACTAATTCAAACTTCAAGTGCATTGTACTTAACTCTAAATATGGTAAACAAATCGCCATTTAAAAACTAACATTACTGTACGGCTAAATATAGTAAAGGTATGATCATTGAAACAATTCCTCGTACAATAATCATATTTGGCAGTCATAATGTTCCCTTGTGCGTTCCGTGCTTTGTTGACGGAAGTCTGATGACGTCAGATTCTTTTGTCTATTGGTAATACGATCTCTTGTCACAAATAACAGAACTTTGAAGGGTTTTTCTTGTGCGCTGTTCGTAACACCCCCCCACCCCCCGACCATGAAAGCGATGGGAGTACTGCTTTCATCATCAATCGGTTTTGTCGGCTGGCATAAGCAAGCATAATTTCGTAATCGGTCGAACATAACATCCATTTTGAGTGTTTACTTCGACGCTTCGTATAATTGCATCGTGTCCTGGAAACAAATTTGTAACCATGGCCACAATTAACACAATGTCTCCCAGCTGTATCTGTTTTGTCCGCGTAGTCCATTTCCTACGACTCATTAGTGTCGGCAAATACGTAAGGCTCCATCTTCGCCAGAAGGCATTTGCTAGGCTTTGAACGAAATGAAAGCGAAGCTTTGTGCTCGGTCGTTCATTGTACGGCCCTTGTGGCACACTTGCACTTGCTCTTCCAAGGAGTAAGTGGTTCGGAGTTATATAGGAGCTGTCATTTGGATCTGATGACATCGGTCCTAGTGATCGTGAATTCACCAGGTTCTCTACTTCGCAAAGGTAGGTCTGCAGCACCTCAGGTGTTAATACCTGTTCTCTAATGACTGCTTGCATGGCTCTCTTGGCAAGTTTAACCATGGACTCAAAAACACCACCATGATGGGCGGCTTGTGGTGTGTTAAATCTCCAGTTGATCTGCTTGTCAGCGCAGAACTCCTGAAGGACTGCTTGATCAAATCCTCTAAGCATGTCTCTTAATTCTCTTTGAGCTCCCACAAAGTTCGACCGATTATCAGAAATGATAAGTCTGGGCTGGACCCGTCGTGCAATAAAGCGTCGTAAGGCTTGTAAAAACGTTGGAGTTGACATGTCTGCAGCTACCTCTAAGTGAATTGCGCGAGCATGAAGGCAAGTAAATAATACTTTATATCGCTTCTCTCTGCGACCTCATCCTCCAACTTTCACAGCGATTGGACCAAAGTAGTCTACTCCAGTGTGATGGAAGGGTGGCGGTATATGGCAGCAGTCTTATGTCCGGCAGGTTCGACATTTTGAACTGATCTTCTTTGCAAGGTTTCTTCCACGAGCAATCCAAATCCTTTGTCTTGATTCAGCTAAAACTCTTTCGGTACCCGCATGCTGAACTTGCTGGTAACTATCTTTCATCAAAAGATAGCTTATATGACTTTCATATGGCAGCAAAATCTGATGCCTTTGATCATAAGGCAATGGTGCTTCTGTAATACGTCCTCCGACTCGAATAATTCCATTTTCATCTGTGAAGGGTGTGAGTTTCTTGAATTCACCTTTCTTTGTTCTTTCTTGTAGGCTTGTCTGTGACCTTTTGATTAGAAGCTTCTCCGCGTTTTCAAGTTTATCACATAGGCCGTCTTTTACATTCTTTCTTTGCAATAAGTGAATAAATCGCAACAGCATGGCAGTTACTTTTCTTAGTTTTCTCCAATCTTTGCATTGGTTTATACAAAGTACGTCTTCCTCTTTAACGACTGCGCATGATATCTTTGTTTTCCTTTTTTCTTCGCTTGTTCCTCTAACAGCAGCGGTGTGGTTTTTGGCCATTCGGTTTTTTCAAAAAATCTGGCCCAGACTGCCATGATCCACACATATCTGCAACCTTTATACCCCTTGTTGCTTGATCAGCGGTGTTCATGCTTGTGGGGCAGTACCTCCAATGCGCCGGGTCAGAATCAGATTGGATTTCCCCTATTCTCACTGCAACAAAAGGCTTGTAGGACAGACCTGTCAAGGTCCTTAAATCTTTAGGGGGGAGATTTCAGCATTAAAGAATTTCCTAAAATTTCAAAAAAAATGTTTACTTTTAGAACCTCTAAAACTGCAATTTCAGCATTCTGAGTACCTAATCTTTAGAATAAAATAAATACTAAACACATGAAAAAGGCCAGAAAAAACAAAAGTTCAATAAAAAAAGCAAGTAATAAATGTTCATTACAATACAACATTGCCTTTAACTATTTACATGAATGTGGCTTGTTATACTCCCACGTGGCAGTCTTAGCTTTTTCAACAACACTCGCAGATGGATCATACTTATAACATGGTTGACCATGTGGTCTGTTCAACTGAAAGGACATAATGCTTGATAATGTTCCATCAAGTTGAAGACTTGCCCTTTGTGAAGTCAAGTTCTTCCTGACTCTTGAAAACAAAGATTCTTCCTCTGCATTACTATGAACGATTGACAGCACTACCTTTGTCAACTTGAACAAATTTTCAAATTTGCTCTTACTGGTTCCAGCAATTTTCATCATAAATAAATGATACCACAGAATGTCAATTCTATATGACGTATCTTCTCTATTTTCCTCAGTCCGAATTGTTGCCTCGCGCAATTGGAAATCGTCAAAATCCTGCAAAGTAACTGTTTGCAACAACAGAAACTCCTCTTCCATCTGGAGAAATTCTTGTGGAGTGAAAGTTACATAGTACTTTAATTTGTCAGTGAGAAACTGAATACTCTCAAATGAACATTTCTGGCTTAAAAAATTAAGAGCTCTTGCATGTTTAAACAGATCATTATTTAATGGAAAGTTTTTCAGGGCATATAAAAATCCAGTTTTATGAAAGTTTAGACATGCCTCAAAAAATGTACCATATTGCTTCTCAGTGATGTCTCCATTATCTAACAAATTTTTCACCTGTGCTTTAGCATGAAAACCAACAAATAAATGCTCTCTGGGCAAGTGATTTTTTTCATCCTCAACAAGAAATTTGATTTCTTCATCATTGAGCTCAGAATTCTTGTATTGGGTGACGATATGTGGTGACATAAATCGACTCAGCAAAACTACAGATGTGTCAAACAAAGCATCATACAACAAGTGAATGATTGGATCACTTCGTTGCAGTAACAGATTCAAGTGGATAAGCTTTGGTAGTGCTCCATGAAGAAATTTTAGATATACTTCCTGCATTTCGTTGTTAAATGACTTAATCAGTCTGTTCAGACGAGTCAATTTTCGTTCACCATCTTTCATTTCTGGGTTCTGAGACAAGAAGTAGCTTTTCAAGGATGAGTACAACTTTAAAGTTCTCTCAATGCATGTTGACAGTCCAAGCCAGCGAACAGAATGGAACTTAATTATCTTACAATATTCTTGATCAGAAAATGAACAAAATTCTGTTAATAGGTTTTTCCTTTTGGAAGAATAATCAAAATGAAAATAGATTTCAATAAAATAGTAACTCTTCAATGTCAAAATGCTCAGTAATATGATGACAAAATGCTTTCGTACTTTTTCCAGCTGTGTTGTGAGCAATGTGACATGGACATCCCATCAAAATGATATTTTCGTTCTTTTTTCTTGCTTCGACAATCAAAGACTTGTGTTTACCAACATTTACAGATGTATTATCCACACCTAGAGCAATGCAGTTACTCCAAGGAATCCCATATTTAAACATGGCCGAATCTATGGAGCTAAAAATACCAGATGATGTAGATAAGACACATATCTAGAAACTTTGTAACAACTTTATGTTGATTTACATCATAAATTCGCACAGTAACTGGGTTCATCTTTTCTAGATTTTGGTCATTACTGCCATCAGTTGACAATTAATGCTTGTTGTAAATCAGGATATACAGCTCCATTTAAAATACAAAACGTTTTTGTTTTTGCACATGAATAAGACTGAGCAATTTTTGAATCTGGAAAATATTCCTTGACTAATGAACTGAGATGATCAGCTGCTGCTATGGGAAGATTATGTTCAGCCAAGAATCCAGTAGCCTTGATTTCAGCTTTTCGTGTAAGAGTATCTGTAGAAGAGTTCTTTGTACAAGCAAAGGAACCCATTGATGTCTGCGTACGTTTTTCTTTCTCCATTTTTTGGTGAGTGGCTGCATAACAATGTCGCACAAGATCACTTGCGCCACCACGGCTACACGAAACATCCTTGTTGCAGATTTTACAGAAGAAATATGACTCCCCTAACTTAGAGTTTGTGACAACGTCCTTATATTTCTTCAAATTGTCTTCAGAAAACCAGGCTGTGTTATATTTTGTCTTATATTGGAACGATCCCTTGAACTTTTTCGGGTTCGTTGGTCCAGATCGCCCAGTCGAGTCGGCCATTTGTTTGTTATGAAAACGCAAAGTATTATGCACATGCGCAGTTTTAGTCGCTTGCTGGCTCTCCATAGTAGATAGAAGTTTCAACAAACATGGCTGCCCAAACAGTTTAACGATGAAGAAAATTGAAAACAATTGGCAATATGTAGATAAACTAGAGATGCCAGGAATAGAAAAATAATACTAGAAATAGTTAGCTACACAATGCGGGAGATTTCCAAAATATACTACATGCGGGGGGGGGGGGGGGGACAAAATTTTTCTT
>RDPX01000122.1:659133-685907 GCA_003991215.1 Morbakka virulenta
TTTACTTTGACCGACCATCTTTTTTTACTCAGTATTAGCTGTAGCGTTGTTTTGTCAAGTTCAAATGAAATGAGACCTGAACCCATTTTCGTGTCAGCAGGTACATTTGAAACATGAGAACTTTTGGTTTTGACTGATTATGTCACATCATCACATTACATAATACTGTACAGTGTTAAGAGGCTATTCAATGTTAATCACTGAAAATACGTTATGTCAACATTGAGTTGTTTATGAAATTCCGGAATGGAATGTGTGTAAACCTCTTCTTCGTCTTCTTCTTCTTCTTCTTCTACTGTACTTTTTACGGCTTTGGATATATAATATTTCCATCACCTTGTACGTCATCATTTACTACAACTTTTGTCAATTTCTTCCACATTACTCGATCTGATGCTGATGTAAGTAACTTCATAAGATGGTCTGTGTTTTCGAAGCTCGTAATATTTCCAGGTAGTATCTTGCCATTCTTTATACATGTTATGATGTCTTCGTGAAGCTTGACAGGTAATGTTGCCCTCTTTCTTTCTGAAAACTTCTTTGCTCCGTCAGGTTTTTCAAAGTAGTACAACATTGCCAATTGACATGGTGTTAACAGTGGTAACCTCAGCATATGTCCGAATGCTGTCCATCTCATTTCTTTCATTTCAACATGCATGGGGCGTTCGTCGCTGTCTTGGTATACGTTCTTGTTCTTTTTCCTTCTGTTCCTCCAGATCTCCTTCAGATGTTTTCTATGTGCAACGTTTAGTTCTTCGGTTTAGGCTTTTGTGAGGCCCCATGTGGACATGTTGTATGTAAGGATTGGCGTGACTATCGCTTTATACAATTTCAGTTTCTTTTTGATATTCACCTTCTTCCTTAGCCAAACTTTATTTAATGTGTTCATCGCTGCATTCGAGAGCTGTATTCTCCTCTTCAGAACTTCGTGATCTCCTAACAAGTCCCAGTTTTTTGGTTCTTCTCCATGATTCTTCCTCTTTATATTTACCTCTTTTCACAGTGGTCTGTTCGGTTTTATCATCGTTCACTATTAGATTGTGTTTACCAAGTATCACCTTTGCTTTGTTGTTTATGACTTTGTCTTTGTTGCTGTCGTTGTTGACAAAGTCGGTGTCATCTGCATAAACTAATTCTGTTGGGAGACTTGATGTTTTTCTATACGAGTGTTCGATTGATGGATTCAATTCATTTACAACTGATCGGACATCTCTAAGTGCTTTTTCTAGTGCAATCGTGAAAAAGGTGCCTGATATCGCGTCGCCTTGTGGTGATCCTTTATTTGTTGTAAACGATTCTTCTGGATGGTTGTCGAATCGAAGAGATACCTGATTGTTTGCAAGAAGTAGGTGGCACATTCTTATTTTATCTTCATCAAGAAATTTCTGCATCTCTTCTAGTAACGCTTTTCGATCGATTGTGTCAAAAGAGCTACTCATATCAATACTAGTAATCTTGACTTTTACATCTCTGTATAAAAATGATTTGGCTGCTATAAATCTATGTGCCCAAACAATGTCAGTAGTGGATCTTTTCTGTCTGTATGCGGCTTGGCTTTCAGATAGGTAGTTTTCGACTTTTGGCGTTATTCTTTTCAAGGTGATTGTGGAGAGTATTTTTCTTGTTGAATTTAGAAGATTTATAGGTCTTAAGTTTTTGACTGGTACCGCCTGTTTTTTTGGGTTTAGGAGTTGGTAATAGTACGGCTTTATTTGTGTCGAATTGATCATCGTGTTTCAAAGACTGCATTCATATTTGTTGCAATATTTTTGTGTAAGCTTTCTAGACCGTATTTGATAAGCTCCATTTTGATGCCGTCATGTCCTTTCGCTTTGTTGTTATTCATCTTTTTTACTGCAGAGGTTACTTCTTCGGTCTGGATTTTATTATTTAGAGCTCGTGGTTCACCTATGAATGCTTCAATATCCTCTGCCTGAGGATTATTGAAGTGTTTCTTGAAATGATTTTTGACAATTGCATATTTCTTGTTGACATCTATTACCGTGTGTCCGTCTTTGTCGAAGATGATGCCGTTTTTCTTGTTGCTGGTGTTCCTTATTTGTTTTACTGCTTTGAAAAAGCGTTGGTCGTTATTCGCTTCATTAATATCGTCAATTTCTTGTTGTCGTTTCTTGATAGATTTCATGATTTTATTTCTTTCTTTTCTTAGTGTCAAGATCTTTTCTGGTTCTGTTGTTGTGCTGATTTGGATTTTAATTTCTTTTTGTTTCTTTGACGTGTCAGATATCATTTTGTCATGCTTTCTTCTACCAGGCTGTTTCATTTCGAGACCAACTACTTCTGTAGCTGCTTCTGTGATTATTTTCTTTACATCATTCCACTTTTTCTCCCCTTCATCGTTATCATTGTTTTTGAGCTTGACTAGTCGGTATTCTTGCTGTTTCATTTTGTCTGTCACCAAATCAGTAGTGTTTATGTTGCGTGTTCTTTTTGTTGAGTTTTTTGTATTTTTGAACACTATGTACCAACTGATGATTAACTTTGTTATAACTATTCTGTGGTCTGACGTTGTTCGCGTACTCAAAAACTTAATGACCTTAGTCATAGTAACCAGGACATAAAAGCAACAAAAATTTCGTTACTTACTGAAAAGGAGAATCAAATTTACGTACGAATCAAAACAAACGTCAGATAAGGGATTAAAAACCTTAGTAACAAACAAACAAGCCGCTGTTTTGAGGATAACAGTGCGGAGCGTGACTAAAATCTGAATATTGTCTTTGCCGAAACAGTCCAAATTAGGCTAATTACGTAAATGTCTCAAGCTTCACATTGTTTAAGGATAACAGGAGGATGGTTGGATGAGGTGTGGATATAGTTTCTCATCTTTTTGTATGGACAGCATTTGCCACTGGCCAAATTAAACGTCACATAAAAAAACCCAACCTGTATCAAACTTGTTAGAATTTCAATGTCATATCAGTCCTATTATTATCCAACACTAAATTATCAATAAAGACTCGGCAGGTGTCCAAGTATTCTTCAAACATTTATTGTTCACTTGTTAGCGTTGTAACGTGGTTCGCCAGAAGGGGGCTGCATATCTAATTAGCAGACATGCGCACTAGCAGTTAAAGGGAAATAATCAAACATGGTAAAATAACGCCAAGGTGACAACAGTTGTGCCCCTTTTGATGATACCTAACCGCCACTCGTTATTTAATCTTTACGATAATACAATAATATCCATGTGCTTTAAAGTCTTTTAAAACGCCCATAAATTTTTAAAATTTTTATCAGTCTCGCTGCCTGTAGGTTTATGTAAGAGAATCAACCCACCATTCCATTATACACCTGCTTTTTCTGCAGTAGCTCTTGGTGTAATATTTGAAAGCATATAACAGCTAACTAATTTAAACACTTGGGCTCTGTCAAAACTGCCCATTGTAATATCTACCAGTTGCATTTCATCACCATGGTCTGCAATAGGTACATCATTGTTTTCCTCTTACAGTTTTTTTATTTAAGATATTACTCACATTTTGATAATCTTCTGGTACAAGTACAACTTCGAAATCAGTTTCTTCATTTGAAAGAGGTATGTGTTATATTTTGTGGTCAAGCCATAAAGGAGTTATTTATAGAAAACACTAATTATAGAAAAGTGAAAAATATGTTCAGTCCAAACATATTTTTCACTTTTTTGCATTTTACACTTCATATTTTATAACACTCGATGAATCCATTGGATTTTGGAAAATGAAGTTGTCACACATTGAAAACCATAGGTTTTTGAGATTTTCAATTCTTCACTAGAAAAACTGAGGTCCATTTCATTTTCATCAAAGATTCCTTTAAAATAAGGTATGATTGCTTTTGAGGTAGCACATGTCATTTTTCAAATTAATGGGGGGTGTCTTCTCCAAGAAGATAAGTGTGAATTTCCCATTAAAAAGGGTCTGTAATAATACTATGCCAAAGTCTTCGAGCAACATCATGAGAATGAGGAGGCTCTCTTTGTTGTGTTGGTTGGTTTCTCTGACAGAAGCAACAGTGTCCTACGAGGTCTTTAATATCTTTCTCCATGCCTACCCAGACTATTGCTGTGTGAGAAAGCAGTTTTGACTTAAGTGGTTCTTAAATGGTGATGTTAGTAGTAGTAGTAGTAGTAGTAGTAGTAGTAGTAGTAGTAATAGCAGTAGGCAGTAGTAGCTAGTAGCAGTAATAGCAGCAGCAGTAGAGTAGTAGTAGTAGTTTTGTTGTTGTAGTAGTAGTNTCTTTCTCCATGCCTACCCAGACTATTGCTGTGTGAGAAAGCAGTTTTGACCTAAGTGGTTCTTAAATGGTGATGTTAGTAGTAGTAGTAGTAGTAGTAGTAGTAGTAGTAGTAGTAATAGCAGTAGGCAGTAGTAGCTAGTAGCAGTAATAGCAGCAGCAGTAGTAGTAGTAGTTTTTGTTGTTGTAGTAGTAGTAGTAGTAGTAGTAGTAGTAGTAGTAGAAGTAGTAGTAGTAGTAGTAGTAGTAGTAGTAGTAGTAGTAGTAGTAGTAGTATTGTATGGCTACACATCCACTTTGAACTTATGGGTCCATTCCTTAAAGTCACCTTCTGATCCTAAAATTATATTATATCCTCCAGCAAGACCTGTGACTGAGCAATGGAGGGCACTGTGATCTATGGTTTCAGAACTGACTTTGCAGTTCCTACATCTATCAGTCTCTTAATTTTCATGGATTCGTGTTTGCAACAGGTTTTCCATGCCTTTTTTCAAGGTGATTGGCACTGATCCAGTGCTTTTGACTACTCATGAAACCAAATACTCTCTCGGTAGGGTCCAATATAATGTCATCTCTATTAGGAATGCCCCGATTTCACATTGTTCTCCATTCCTGTTTCAAAATTTCGTTGCTAAATTCATCAACTGTAAAAACATGTTTCAGAGCTAATTTTAATGACCTTATTAAAGAACCATTTGCAAAAAGACTCGATATCAAAATAACACAGCACCGAAATTGGTGGATTACTGCAACACTTTTTTATGTATTTACCTATATTGATATGTTCCATTAGGTGTTACTGTCAAGGTCTAATCAGCATAATGTATGCAGGAATCACACCTTTTACAGCATTTAATGTAACCATGCACTTTCGTGTTAGTTATTTTTTGTTTTGTATAGATGTTCTTAGAGAATCAGATATTTCTAAATTGTGGGTTTCTTTGTGAGCAGCAGTAATTAATACCATCGGAAACTGTTCTTTAGACAAGGCTGATCATGGAAGATGAAAAAAATACATTTTTTTTATTTGCGTACATCCGATTTCTTTAGATTAAAGGAAGTTGTAAAAACAATTCATTTGTTTTTATTATTTTTTCGATCTTTTTACGAGCGTCGATTCTTGAATTTATTGGGCCTGTATTTACTGCATTTTTCATTCGTTTTTCGTCGTGTCGAAACAGGTTGTAAAATCCGACGATTTTCTTTTATACATTTCATCATTACTGCACATAATACGTAAACAAAGTATAATATATTTGTTTTTTGGTTCAGTAAACTTAATCTTTGGAATGAACATACATTTTTAGCTAAAGCTTTTATCTAGTCAAGTAGAAAAAAACCCCTGAAGATATTGTCAAAAAAATTGCCTTATGTAGAAACCCTAATTTGCTGAATATGGCCTTTGTATTTAGCCCATGTTTGGTATAATGTAACGGTCTTTTGTTAAAAGAAATATTTTTCTAAATCTTTCAATAAAATGTGTTTTAGTAATACAGTCTTGTAAAACTAAATGGGCATTGTGAAAACAACCTTAAGTCATAAAGGTGGACTTGTTCGCAATTAATGTATTAGAAAATAAGCAGTGTTAAACGCATTATATTTTTTATATTTGTGTATCTGTTTTGTTAAGAAAACGGTTATTAATAATGTTCGTTTATTTACAGTTGTTATGATCGTTTTGAGTGGGAGCACAACAGAGTAAGTAGTTAAGTATTGTTGTGGTCTCTACCCTTTCTGTAGATGTAGCCCTATTCTGTTTAGATGGTTTTGTTGATTGCAAATCTCTCAAGTAAAATATGTTTTAGAAACACACTTTTTAAGTAAAATTGCATTTTGAGGACAACATACATTATACATTTATATTTTTCTACGATAGAAACTGTGTTAGAATAGATGTAATGCCACCATTTTGGATTTTAGATTTTGCGCCTTATTTGTCATGCATAAATTTCAGTAATGTTGCAAACATTTTATTCATTTATTGTTCTTATGATCGATAGCTTTCTTGTATGTATAGGGTTTTTTGCTTTGATTATTTGTAACAGAAATTTTATGTGTATAATATAGGAAACTCCTGTTGGAAGCAACGTTACATGTATTGACTTCTTCCAAAGGTTATATATTAGTGATTCGTGTAAATCTGTTATTGTTTATGTTCCTCACTCCCAGTGGTGGCTCCAGGATATTTCTGTTGGCGGATTTAAGTTGACAAGGCAATAAAGTGTCTGGCTATCCCCTAAAACACCGTTAAGAAGCCCCGTAGCCTGTTTGATCCGATGTTTTAGTTAATGTGTGTTTAATGCCAGGCATTAACACATATTTCTGTAAGATAAGTTACATACGAAAGAAAGAAGGTATTATAAATCAGTAACTCAAAGTTTAGTCCTTCATTTTTATTCCATCCTACTACAGTTTCCAAGTACTTTATACCTTGTTAATAATAATAAATATCTTTAGCCTAGTCGAAACTTATGTATAAAGGTTACAGATCTACGTCCAATGGGTCTGTTCTGTGGTTGACTGCAAATTTATCTAGTAATATGCCCTTATCCAAATTTTTTTCTTTCCGAACTGATGGCCAAACTTTAATATTACTCGTGCGCTAGAAATGAGGAACTTCTCTCACATGATACTGTGTTGACTGGTTATGTGACATACAAACTAACTTTAACAAACCTATTGAGACATAACTGTATTGCTCAAGAATGACAGTAAGTTGCTACGATGTTTCAATCTTGAGACAAGTCAATTACAAGTCAGGTGTATTAGGTACAAAATATTGTCCGTTGCTGTTTGGTCAAGTAGTGTGTTATCAGCTGCTGTGTGGATGAATTTGCTTTCAATCATATTTCTTCGTACATAAATTCCGAAGCACTTCTCAGCTGTTCAGTATTGCCTAATAAAAAGCAGTATTTCTCCAAAGCTCCATTGCCTAAGTTTTGAAATTTTAATAGCCTTTTAAGAAAAGACTTAGTATTCAATCCGAGAGAAAATTTTTCACCTAATATTAAGAATGTGTTTTTGATATTCAGTTACCAAAATCAAACCAATTGTTGTTGGAGCTCTGTACAGGCCTCCAACAACAACTGGTTTTCTATATAAACTAACAGTACCGATTTCAAAAACAAGTACCGTTGACAACCAAGAGGTTTACATTTTTACTGTTTAAGTCAATGCTTAGATCTCCAATGGTGTACCATTGGAGATCTAAGCATTGACTTAAACAGTAAAAATGTTACATCCAATAGAATTAAAAATGTAAAAACCATTTCTCTCTACATGGATTAAAACAAATAATTGAATCACCTCGTGTCACTAATGTATCCAGCTCCCTACTTGACCAAATATTTGCAAAGGCTTAATAGAGAATTTCTCAACATCGGATTCTTGGTTAAGGACTGTCTAATCATCAGCTGATTTGCTGCTTTGGAAAGACAATCCGAACCAAAAGACATGAACATACTATTATAAAGATCCATACATTCAAGAATCATACAAAGCAAGTCTTTGTTGATAAACTTTGTCAAATCACGTTTCCAAGCTATATGGAATTTGAAAACTTTAATGCTGCATATTCACATTTTGTGGAACTAGTCATCAAAATTATAAGTAAACTAGCCCCTGAGATGGAAATTCAAATTTGAAAGCATTCGCAGGAATGGATGGACTAAGAAGTTCTAAAGGGAATTAGCATTGATAACCACTGAAAAAAAATTACAACAACCAAAATAGATTCTGATTATGTAAACTTCAAGAAAGCACGTAACTATGTTCTAAACTTGATAAAACAACAAAGAAATCATTCATCGTTGGAAAGCTGAATGAAAATACAGGAAAACCCAAAGATTTATGAATGTGTCTGAAACCTCTAGGACTGTCATCAGGAGAAGACTTGCCCTTTAAAGGGTAAACCGTGCTTTGATGATAAATGCTGAAATTTTTGTGGACTTGTTCTCAAATCTAGCTTCGAATTTAGTTAAACCACTCAGAGCTCCTCCCGTCATAGAATAGAAAATGTGCGTGAAAACTACTAACTTGATCTGCGAGTCATTTACACTAGTTCCCACTGTTATTCAAAATGTCTTGAAACACTTGGAAGAAATCAACCCCTCAAAAGCAACAGGATTGTATAAAATTGCAGGGAAATTCCACAAAGATAGTGCAACTGCTCTAACAAAACCAGTAACTGAACTATGAAATCCCAATTCTTCAATCCACATTTCCCAAAGGTTGCAAACGAGGGAAACTAAGACCTCTTTCCAATAAAGGATCTAAAGGTGACCCCAAAAGTTATCGACCAACTTTTAAAAGCTACAGGAAAACAAAAATACCGTGATGAAAATAAAACATACTAATCCGGCTTTCGTGGATCACACTTAATACATACTTGCTTATCCGACTTAAGTGATGAAATGCAACAGCGATTTAAAAACGGCATATTCACAGGCATGTTTGTGATTGATCGCCATAAAACGTCCGACACAATCAACCATGAAAATTTTCTTGATGAAGTGTTATGTCTCTCATTTTTTGACTCAACAATTTTATGGTTTAAATCTTACTATCAAAACCGATCGTTTTCTGTCAGAATTGGAAAAGAATATTCAAAACCAGGTAAGTTGTCATATGGGGTTCCTCAGGGGTCAATTCTTGGTCCACTCATTCTCCTCCTATAAGTGAATGACATGTCACGGTCAGTTGACTGACCTGCTTCTGAAAGCAGAAAATTCCTGCTTAATCTTTAGAGACATTGAGCACATAGAGACAAACTTGAATTGAAACTTGAATTCGCAGTGACTGGTTTTTGGCAAACGAACTAAGCATTCATTTTGGCTTCAAATTGGCTCCCCACAAAGAACAGAATAGATCAACATACATGTGTAAGCATAATAATAATTTTTGAAGGGACGGCTTCAGCTTACACTGATTAAATATTACATCCAATTGACCAGGGCCGAACAACACCAAGGTGTAAGTTTTAATTGAACCTTCCATTTCGCAAAACGTATGCAGGCCAAAAATCCTTCTCCTACATGGGATAAAAAATATAGAATAGTCTATCTTCCGATTTGAAATCCACAAGCAATCTCAATTTGTTCAAAAACAAGATAAAAGACGTTTTTCCAAAGAATACAAAGAGAAGAAAATGATTTAAATGAGTTATACTAGGACCATACATTCATAATTTGGCCTCACTAAATTTTCCTTCATTTAATAGTTCGTACTAAACCATCATCTTTTTTTATTTCTCATTTGCAACCACTCTGACGGGAGCATTATGAAAATAAGGTCAGCGTGACTTTTGAATGCAATCTCTGCCACTGAAGTTTTGAGTGTATTTTGATCTCTTTACGTTTTTAACCATTCCATTATGTATCGATTCTTTTTTAAAACGTAGAATTGTAAGTAATTTTTCTTTATACGTGCCATTGGATATATACCATACATATATCCATACATACATGCGGGNAGTTATACTAGGACCATACATTCATAATTTGGCCTCACTAAATTTTCCTTCATTTAATAGTTCGTACTAAACCATCATCTTTTTTTATTTCTCATTTGCAACCACTCTGACGGGAGCATTATGAAAATAAGGTCAGCGTGACTTTTGAATGCAATCTCTGCCACTGAAGTTTTGAGTGTATTTTGATCTCTTTACGTTTTTAACCATTCCATTATGTATCGATTCTTTTTTAAAACGTAGAATTGTAAGTAATTTTTCTTTATACGTGTCATTGGATATATCCATACATACATGTGTGCATACATACATACATTCATACATCATACATACATACATACATACATACATACATACATACATACATACATTAACACAGAAACAGAAAGATGCACTTTGGCCAGGAATTATCGATGTTATTGTATCAAATTAACTCGTGGCATTCCTCAAAGCAATGATCATCCATATCTAGTATTGTTTTTTAAGAAGAGCACATGTTTTGCATTTGAAGAGGATGCTGAAGTAGTCAACATGGTCAAATCTAACTGCCCTTACTCCTCGTTTTGCAGGGAGACTTTTGCAGCCTAAGAAAAATTGATCTATAAGTATGCCTTTTGAAAGTATGCTGTGACTACATCTTTTTTGAAAGCAAGTAAACTTAACATTTATGCATTTGAATGCCTGTGTTTATATTATAGAACCGATGCAATTTCCAGGGTCTTGTTTGGAATCCAAACAATGCCCACTGCCACTTTTTAGATTGTATGGTGATTCTGGCGATCAATACACCTACTCACACATACTACCTTTTGTATTGGCTAATCAGATATCCTTGTTGAACATACACTTTGGCTTTAACTTGCCGGTTCCACCTTTATACCGATGGCTCCTCAAGAGAACAATATGAAGGAACATGCACCACCTTGGTGCACGTTGCTTCAGATTGTTACAACAGTAGTGCTGTTAACATTTGAGCTTTGCTCCCGACGTACACCACGCCCTAATTTGACAAATACCTTCTTTGGGGTGTTGGAAGTTACCAACGGATCGCAACAGATGCTCTAGTATAGTTGAATATTACGCGTAACAGCAAGTGCAAAGACGTTGGGAGGTTATCCATAAAAACTCGGTATGTAACATACTGTAGCACAACTTCGAATATCCTCAGTACAACCAGTTAACCTAAACCCAAGTTAATATACTGTTATCCCCTGCACTGTACTAACCCCTGTTTGCACAGACGAAATGCCAAGTCAAAAAATTAACTATTTGACTCCGGTTAGAGAACCCTGCATTTCCAAATAATAAGTAAATATTTGTGTCAACATAACTTTTCCGGTGAAAATAGTCAGTTTCATCTTAATCTATCGCTTTTTGACGTCATCACACCATTCAAGAATTTTTCCCCCCAAAAGTAGGAACAGTGGGTCATTTTCAGAACTAATATCAATTCTGATCCTTAAAAAATAAGCTAAAGCCAAAATTAATAGGTCGAGTTTGGAAAAAGATCGCCAAGAAAAAAAAGTATTTTGCACTCCAGATGCCTTGACCATGAATACTGTATGTTAATATTTTGCTATATTTATTTGAGCGATGCCCGAGCTGCTATATTCAGGGTAACGTATAAGATATGAACGTATAGTAGGGCCTTTATCCAACGATGATACACTAAATGCAAAAATTGTGGACCACTCCCGTAACGTTTAAGGCACCCACATGCTGACGCGAGGGATAGCGGCTCAATCTTTTGAATGCAAGTATTTCACTATGGATTTCCAGTTGGGATGTAACTACTTTACTGCTCTATCCTTATCCAGTCTATTCACTAAATTAACTTGAGTTAGCTTAAATTTCTTGTGGTTCAAGTTTCGGACATTTTCACTTCGTCTCTTTTCCTAACGTTTCCTTCTCGTTGAAATTATGTGGTTCCGAGTCTGTTTCGTATTTATTATTTGGTTCATCTAATTAGGGTTACCATTGGCTGACCATCTATTTCTCTAAATTGTTGCCTTTTGCTGTAATTTTACTTTTGATTGCTTTTGGTTTTGTATCCCAGTACAGATCTAAGAATTATTTCATTTAGTTCATTTGTTTGTGAATCTTCTTTCTCTATCCAGTACTTTTGTCTTGGCTTTATCTAAAGAAAAGTATATTTGTAACTAAAGTTAGTATATTAAACTTGTAACAATTGACAGCACTGCACATGCCACTGTAAATTTGTTTCCAAGAAAAAATGCAAGAATTCAAGACCTACTTTTCACTGTCTTGACCAAAAGTGCCCAAAACTACGTTTATAGGTTGAAGCACTATTCCGGTAACGTGTCCTTAACAAAGTAACTACTTGTTAATCAGATAGTCCTAAATTAACTTGAAAACCCAGCCGCTGAAAAGTGTAATACCTTCGTTACTGAGTGACGGGCATTGGATGTTCTGCGTAATATACTGTTTGAAATAAAATATTTTAGGCGCACTGCTGCACGAGTCATCCCAAAGTAACTCAACTAGATAATTGTTTTGTCCAAAAGGTGCCAAGAAGTGTAATACCTCCTCTTAAGTAGGACTACTACATGTGGTAAAATGTAATTAAACCGCCAAGTTGTTAATATCGCCGCTTATGAATAACGCACTACTTTATGCTCATTGCACTTATTTATGTCAAGAAAAATCAATGCATAAATTGATTAATACCGAACAATATATTTTCCGACGCTTACTCAATGCTTAATACTTCGTGTAAAGAAAACGGTCGCTCTTTTTAAACCATTGAAGATTGGCGGTCTTAAAATAATCAGCAAATCATAATTCCAGAAATCTTCGTAGATTGTGTAGGTGAAAACTTGAAAAATCCGAGCAAAAATTTTTCCCATAACTTTGCTTTTACCACTAATAGATATCATAAAAAGGATAATCGTATTTTCCGCATCACAAATCACTTCCAGTAAAAACAACGTGAACAATGGCCTACAATAGTCAACTGCGTTATGTTATGATTTCCGCAACTCCAACATTATTGCCAATGTTCTAAAATTTTGTGTTGTATACATTTTGAAAAAAATCCATAAAGGAATATTCTGGATCCAAATGCCGAGTCCGAATTCCTGGACAAAATTTGAAACTGAAACTGTTTACCTACCTGATATTGATTTCTTTGATTGATAACTTCTGCAGGAGCCTGACGATTGGATAAGGCAAAGTGTATGAGTACAACACTTTCTTAATCCTGGAAAGTCTTTTACCATGTTTTATCCGGAAAATAGAGATACTGCTTGTCTGCAAATCAGCTATTTTTCGAGTGGGCGACCATGGTTTCTGGAGCGACTTAGAACCTAGATATAGAGAATTTAAAAGGGAATTCTACCATATTCCATTCCTTTGACTAACCTTTCCATCACAGTTGTTTCCCCGTCACTATAGTATCCATGAGGGTTTGATCTCAGAGCTAAAAAAATTCTGTATCAGTTGTCCTAATTTGTTCATTTTACCTTTAATGCTCCGCAGGAATCTAATTACTTTATTAGTAATCGTGCATCCGACTTTGCATTATGCTTCATTTAGGCAGACATCGTTGCTATCTACTAAGTGATGGCCCGTTAAAAAAGGGTTCCCTTGCTGCTGGAACCTCTGGAAACTGGTTTGACCGAGAAAAAAGTATCTTGGCCTTTTTCTTACCGAACGTACCCACAAGGCAGGAAATGTTCTAGCCCACAGTTGGAGACATAATAGGGACTACCAGCCCGGGCTAATGTTGACCTTACAATTTATTGATTACGAGAAACTCCACTTTCCAGAAGATCTCCCGAAACTCGAAAACAGAAGCCTATCAGTGTGTCCAAAGCGATGTAGGCAAGGGATGGTATCGCGGATAAAAATATACAGAATATACTATCTTATGGAGTGCACTAAGAAAATTTTTTTTAATGAAGTTTGTGGTGACTCTTAACTTGCGCACGTTTAAGACTGGGATGCCACATGCAGCTTAAAATCAACCACATTGTATGTTCGACTATAGAATAGAACTAAGAACATTTTAAAGAAAGTCATTTCCGACAGCTTTATTAATCCTCATATTAAAGCAATCTGTTTTGTCAATTGCCTGCCGCTTTCAAGACCTAGCAAAGATAGCGGGGCTCAATTTTCCATCCTACACCAAACCTTGTGTCACTTCCGTTCTTGAATTTCCACTGAAGGCTTTTGAAGCATTAGGTATCGATAACAACAGATGCAGAGTAGCATTTGTACGGAAAGCTTGGGATGGCAAAATTTATCAAAATCTGGCATAATTTAAACACATTTATGATCTTAAGAAATGCTTTTAATATAAAGAAGATAAGAAAGAAATCTCACTTTACTGAATGTAAAACCACTCTAATTTTCACATGACTAAAATGTACATATGACTGGCGATAGTAAAGATTGGGCTTAGTTATTGAAAGCCAGTCTAAAATTTGGGAAATTCATAGTCGTAAGGGGCAGACAATTGAATTTTGAATTTTGAACCTCTCGGATGTTAGTGTTCATAAATTCTTTTCAGTGAAAATCAAGTATTCAGGAGATACTTCTACGTCCTAGTCCCCTTCCTGGTGAAACTTGTATGGAAATAAGTTAAAACTTTCCATTACCAAACATATACCAGCCATAAATTGAAAACTGTCCAGGAAAGCTTATTCTCTTTCTTGAAGGAGATACTTTTCCCCGCCCCACCCATCCATTCGAAACATCAATCTCGTAAAAAGTTCTGAAAGGGAAACATAAAAAACTTTTACTTAGAGATTTAAAGCGTTTCAAAATTTAATAAGCTGGAAAGAAGGCAGAGAACATCGGGCTGCAGTAGTTCCAAGTTAAAAACTTCTCGAATAAGTGGAATTGTGATGGTTACAAAGAAAAAGGTGAAGTGAGCTGAAGATGATCTGCATCATGCTTGTACCAACTGTAGAACAAATGATCAAAACTACAATGAAATACTCCAGAGTTAATCTTGCGCAAACACTGCAATTGCAATTTTGTACCAATTTCGTAGTTTGTCCTTACCAGAGGTGGCGAAAACATGTTCCCATTACAAATATTTGTCCCATCGTGCACAAAATTTTAAATTAAAAAAGGTTGGGTAAGACATGCACTTCCTAAAATTAGTACTTCAAGCACCACAAAGCTCATTCCCATTGAATGCTTGGACTAAATTATAACTATGTACAATGAAAAAACGGCTCTTATATTACAAAATATAAACTCCCACATCCTTAAATGGGCTAAATACAATTACCACTTCCCTCGCTTACTCCAATCTTTTGGCTGCCAATGTAAACATTTGGGGTCAATTCGAATCCATCTTTTTTTCATTGAATTTACATGTCCATCCATTATCTCTTTGGTTATACATATTATATACTGTCCTTTATAATACTGAAGTAAATTTAAGTGCTGAAGGGTTGAAATGACGTCTTCTTTTCGTATACTTGTCATCTCACAAATTTCGCTGTTAAAAAACAAAACCAGTCATTATTAAAGATTCCAAACAATTCCACACCTTGTGTATTTAGAACAGAAAGCATAAGATTTATCACGATAATAACAGCTAGAACTCTATTTCACCTCACTTCAAATCAACTATTACAAAATGTGGTTTCTAGACACCAACATTAGCCAATTCTGGTACACTGCTGAAATGTCTCAGTGGGCGATGAATTTGTCGTGTTAAACATGGGTTACTTTTAAAAAATGCTCAACTTTGCAGTCAAGTCACTGATTTGCTACACTTCATTACTGAAAATAAATTCAAATAAGTAATATTAGTTTTAAATTCTGCTGTTGGTGATTTGTAAAACTTAAGCCACTGGTTTTAGATATTCATCAGGGAACACTCTTAACCAGTGCCTTGTTTTTATAATTGGTGCATTTCTCTCGGTGGGTAAAAATAAAAGCAATTTTATGTAACGATGCATACTGGTTAAATAACAGGTGAATTTTTGTATATTTGTATTCCTCTTTCAACACATTTTCTAAAAGTATTTGTAGAGACCATCTACATTCTATAAACAATGATTAATTTTTGTTAAATAATTTGATTTCAAATTACAAGTTGGGAATTTCGTTATGGCTCAAAATTTACCATTGGGGAGAAACAGTGAGCAATGGTTTCATGTCGATATTGACAAGAAAATTTTTAATCCCAGGGAGAAAACCTGCCATTTGGGTAACAGGTCACAAAGGCAATTTCTTGGGTCAGGTGGACTCATTTCAAGCCGCAAAGTTATGACCTCCTCGGGTCAAGGCCGGCTGACAACTCGATATTAATTTTGGGCAGGAAATGACGTTTCTTGCTAAGTCAAGTTTAAATACGGATCTATACCTCAATACAATTTGTGCTTATTTGTACCAAAAGTAAGAGAACTTTCAAAAACGTAAAGCATTTTAGTGAGTATTTGCAAGAAGAAAAACAATCAGGTAGGTAGAAGCAGTTATTTGGGTATCGGGCTGGGAGAATGTATCATGTCTATTTAACAAAGTCCCTGAAATGGCTTCAAAATGAAACACAAATATGTGCCTGTGTGCCTATGTGCACAAACCCTACTTTTACGAAAATATCTAGCAAAAGTTCATTGATTTCAACAACAAAACCCAGATTTGCTGTCATTTGGGTTTTTACAATATGAAAATATGAGGTAGACAATGTCAACGTAAACAAGGAGATACTGTGCCACACTGTGATATTAGAGATCCATTTCCCTGATAATATAACTGCTGTTGGGTAGTCACTGTGTCCGCATGGGGGTACACAGACGGCGCTCTCTTAAGTACCCTTGCATATGCATTTGACCAGCTACAATATGAGCATTTTGACATCTACGCGCAAAATAAAAAACCTTAAGCCAGTACAGCAACTAGATACTTGGCGTCAGAACATTTTGATGCTATTCAAGTACCGAGACTATGCAAGTGTGGGCTTAAGTGACGTTACCAGAACCTTCTTTTTTTAAATATATTTTGGTCTTAACTAGAACATTTTTTTCAACATTAAATCAGTCGATAAAAAAGGTGCATCCCAAACTCTGATTCCTTGGGTTTTAAATGGGCTACTAAGTGAGAGACTTCAATAAAAAAGAACGTACATCTCTTACTTCGAATATCAGCTTATACTGAGCCTTCCTGCCTACAGTTGTGCTCGAGTTTGCTCAAACATTGTGTCATTTAAATATAAAAAACCATTAAGCTATATAAAATCGTAAAAGTGGGGCTAACTCTTTTTTGTACAGTTTCTACTGTACTTCCTATTTTTCGCAGTGGAGGAAAGAAGGGCACAAGCTATTCTTCAGTGTCGCAAGCTACACTAGCAAATCGTCGTAATATAAGGTTCGCGAAAAATACAGGGTCCTGTCCCGAAGATGATGTTGTACAACTTTGATTGTGTTGCTCTTTTATTGTAGTTGCAGTTTGGTATGAGGAATGACTAAAACATTAGCCATTTCTCAAGGATTTAAAATCCTATGGTTGGGGGTGTCTGTAGAAACGGTGATGGCTCCCGTTTACTTAAACGTAGGAGTCATGACGACAGCCTATCTGCAAAAGGGTCACAGTATCACCGGGGTATGTATGTTAGGTCAATCAATTGGGGAAGCAAAAGATTATCGGTTACCCTAGTGAAATATGCTCAGTTATTGCCTTTATAATTTCAAAAATTCTAGATTTCGTAGGGTCTTTATTAAAATGTACCGAAGTCGCATCCACTTTTTAGTCGGTTAGCTGAGCCATTCTTTGCGTCAGACTTTGGTAACACTCGGTTTAATAGTGATGTAAATAACCTTTCGAAGGGTCATCTATAATGCTAATGGCAAAAACCATCAGGATTATAGATGATCAGCACAAATGAATATCAACTTACTTTATTGTTATTGTTGGCGTATTGCCATCTTCCGACTTAAGTTGTAAAAGAATTTCCAGAATCGTCTGCGACCAGTAACTCCTGTATGACAACAGACCAAGGTCAGACAGAGGTTTCTCTGGATGACCTGCCTTCCCTTCAAATTTGGAGAGCTCATAGCCTAAATGTGTAAAAAATTAAAACACAAAAACAAATAAATCTAATTTAATCGGACCAAATCTCAGTTAAAATATCATACCAGGTCGAGTAAGATAGGCTTCTCTATTGTAGGCCCTGAGATTCGTTCACTAATAATAAGTAAACGAATAAATATTTGATATTACATCCAGCTTTAACCAGTGGCTTTAAGACAACGCGGTTCGTTGCACAATATTAAGTTCAGTACAAATGTAAAATTCAGTAGTGGGCATTGAAAGGCTACATAGACTTACCTGTTAGTCGTTTTCCGAAAGACTGTGTTAAGAAAAATTAAAAGAAAACACAATCGCTTTTGGTAATAAAAAAACTGGCTTAGTGGCCAAATTTAAAAATATCAGATACACAGGAGATAGAACTGTTACGATACAAACAGTGAAAAATCCACAGAGAATAAAATTGGAAGATATAGTACCATTAAAAGCAAACTTTCCGTTCCGATGTTCCAAGTCATAACTGGAAATAACAACGCTAGGGTTTGTGGAAAAACATACCAAAGCGTTTGCACAATTCCCGAATAATTAAAACATACACTCGACGTTTTATCTAGTGGAAATATGAACGCCATTTCACCCATACTGTCGACGCAACAGGGAGTAAACAAAAGCAGGTCTACAGCTTTACCAATAAAACGGACTGTATCATACTCATTACAAGTTCTTCCTCTGTATGGCAATGAGTAAATGAGTAGGAATTAAGTGCGAAATGCTTTAAAATTAATTTCAACTACTATAATAATTATCATTAATGCATCTAATAAAAAATAAATAAACTAAAAACAAACAAAAAATAAATAAATGAATGAAAAAATAAATAAATAAACAATGAAATATATAAACAGGTCATATTAATCCGTACGCGCTGGATACATGGGCAGTATTTCTCACAGTCTATGAGTTTATGATAATTTTTGGTTCTCATAACATTCTGTCAATCAACTACGAAAACTTCACTGTTTCTGTGTCCAATGCCCTAATAATGGCTGGTACCGACTCAAGTCTTTATTTTAAAAGTACAGTATCGAATACTATCAAATAAACCGATTCAAAATCAATGGGCAGGAAACACATTCTGATACTCACTAAATTCTATTAGTAGTTTGCCATAGCCCTTTCTTTGATAAGGAGGTAATGTTAGAATACATGCAACATTATAGTCTTCAGTCGATTCTTTCTCCTGCAAAGAAAAAGACATGTGCTAAATGAACATGCAAAGAAAGAAAAGAGAGAAACAGAGTGGTCAAACTCAAATGAGGTGTATTTGCTGACAAAGCGAAGGGGAGCCTACACTAACACATTTGGTGCTGCTTAGACTAGACCATATATTATGAATCACAATATAGCAATAAATAAGATTAGCCTTAGTAAAGAGTAACGCTAAAAAGTACTTTCACTGTAATTACCTGTACATTAAATGTTTTACTTTAAAAGGAAGTACCAGAAAATGTCCAAACGAATAAAAATTATTGTGAATTAAAAATGAAAAAACAAAAATTAAGGTATTTTAAATGTTAAGTCTTAAACATTTGGGTGGGATTTGTAGATACGGAGGATCATATCCGTCTGGAGAGGGCAGTGAACAGGACTGAACTCTTTCGCTCTTATTCTACAGTTATTCATTGTTTGTTTGTATTTTATTTGGATTATTAATTAACCATTTCTAATAAATTGGTTGCAGCACATATTTAACTTCACTTCATTATGAATGCTTTTCTTTGTCTTAAAAACTTAAAAACCGGTATATTTGCTACTGCATGCCATCGAACGCCTGACAATCCCAAGGCGTGCGAATCGCCAACGCAGCCATATTTAATATTATCAGGTCTGACCTACTCCGACCTATTTTAAAGCAAGTTAATTGTTTCTTTGGGTTACCATAACCATTCACTTATATACTGTCCAAATTAACACGAAAAGGTGGCAGTAAGACATACCTTTGAGAAATATCCTACTATATGAAACCCATGCGAGTCAAACTCTGTCATTACATAAAACAGGAATGGATCTGTATCATAATACAGGGTTTTATGATCAAGGAAAAGCTTGGCCAGCAGGCACAAATTTTGTGAATAAGTCTGAAAGATAATGGAAAATATAAAAATATTACAAAATACATTTTACAGCAAGTTTTGAGAATCTGTGGCACGGGCAAACAGACGAAGAATCCTGTTAATTCCAACACATTTTTTACAGCATCATTATAAATTATAAATATAAAAACTGGCTAGGTCAAAATAGCAGTACAGCCAGTTACAAGGTTTAGCACTTTATCACAAAAACTGGCACACTGAAACACAACTTCCTCAATTCTTAAACAGCTGTTTTATAACAGTATATGTTCATATTAATTATGTTACCATAGGCGTATAATATGGAGTAATAGCATCACAGAGCATCAAAGGGCTGCATCCAAAAATAAAGCACAAAAAGGGAGGAATTAGAAAGGACGTACAGGGTAACTAATGACATGAGATTTAAAGCTACCACGTTAGAGGGTAGCGGGGAGCTCTTGCAAAACAAGATATCTAAAATGTAGCATTCTCAAGGTAACAATACAGCCAAAACATAACACGATAGAGAGAAACCAGCTTTGCCAGTTCAAAAGAGTACCCGAAAGTCACAATCCTCAAAGTAACATTTTAATTATAGGCACGAGGTTTAAGTAAGAATGAAATTCAGCCCAACTGCTTACCAAATACATCTCTTAATGTGGCCATATAAATCTAGGTTCCAATAAATGGACCTGAAATATCTCAGATGAAATAAAATTCTCTTTTCATTTGTTTTCCTCTTTGTGAACTGTTGCAAAGATAAAATCTAACAAACGTACACAACGTTGTAACAAGTGTGATAAACCACATCAATGTAGGGTCTTTCATCGAGATATAGCACGACAAGATTTATATAAATATATATTCAACAAACAAACAAAAAGACTATTCAAGGAGTCAGGTGTATCGAAAAATCGAAAATGAAACAGAATGTTACCTTGTTTTTCCTACCATCGATCTCAAAAAACGATATTGTGTCCTTTCTGTAAATTTCATTACCGGGAGGATGAAATAATGTACACTTTTCCTTTGGTAGCAAACAGAATAAATAAAATTAACATTTTATCTCAGATCTATTCCAGGCACATAAAATGACTGACTGTATTTAAAAAAATGACTGTATTTTAAAAAAATGACTATGTATTCATACAAAACATCCAGCTGTTGAAGTATCTATGTATGCAGATATGTATGTAGTATGTATGGACTCGAGGTAGTGAAATACCAAGTATGTATGGGACCTTGAGGATGATGCGGTAGTTAATTTCGACTCCAAAATGATGGGCGAGAAATTGAATACCTTCAACATCACTGCAACCACAGGAGTCAATAAACAAAGAAATGACAAACGCCTGAAAAGATGAAGCAATCAAAATTTTTATATACCTATGTCTACTTCTAAACAAACTGGTTAAACATGTCATTTTTCTTATATACCGGTACGATGTAAAGGGTATTTTCTACAACTTCGAAATTTCAAAGAGAACAGAACGTGAGAATTAAGCAATAAACTGCGCATTTGAATAATCAAAAATCATGACAAAGAAAGAACGGAGCTACAGCAATTGCTTTTCGGATGAAAAAGCATCCATCTTCCAATAAAAAGACAACAAAGTATTTCACATCGCTTCAAACAGCGTCAACTAAAATTCCATAAAAATGATAAAAATATTGAAAAAACAACAAAGAAAGCAAATCAAGGTGCCTCAACCAGCATGTCTTAACATCCACAAATTTGTATTGGAGCAGAAGATATTCTAGACTGAGATGATCGAGATGAGGATGGTAAGATGGCTGGCTGGGATCTCGCTGTTGGAGAGGAAAGAAAGTGAAGATACACGAAGAATGTGTTGAGTGTGAAATATATGACAGAAGGCGAGAGGGGCAAGACTGAGAATTTTTGGCCAACACGAAAAGGAGTGGATGATGAACCAGTGAAGAAAGTAATGCTCATGCCAGTCACGGGGCGAAACCGATTAGGGAGACAGAGAATTAGGTGGAGGGATCTACCGAACCGTTACATGAATAGATTGGGGTGTCACGGTGATGCATTGGATAGGGGGTAGATGGAAAAGGATGACTCGAACGGCTGGCCCTACTGTATAGTGGAAATAAAAGTCGTACAAAGAAGTAGAAAAAGAAGAAGAAGACAACGAAGATATTGAAGATCATTTTGTTAGCCGACATCGATTTAATATCAGGGGAAATGGCAATGACCACTGTTTCAGAATTGCTTTCGCCCTTAATTTGTTGCGGCATAGCGTGTGTACATGGCACTAAAAAGTGAACCAAAACATGCCTTGCTAGCTTTAGCAAGAAAAATAATGGCTCAACCTCTTCGACACTCTTTTACCGGGGACGAGTGGAAGAAGAGTATAAAAAAGCAAGCTGCAATGCACCATCCTGTCGATGTCAACACACAAGGGAGACGTGTTTGTCAAAGCACTGAGTCCAAAAACGCCAAGAGTGTGAGGCCAAACTCCATCCAAAATTGCTTTTCAATTTACTAATTAGCATAAAAGCATAGCATTTTCAACATAGCCTTTTCTGTGTGCCATTTTATAAAACATGGAAAGTTTCCAATGTCACTGAAAAATAGATTGCCAACTCCATTATTCCCCTAAGTTCCTCTAGAAAAAACATAGAAGTATGTTCACAACCTACAAAATAATAAATGTACAATCTTACAGTTTTGTAGTTCAAATGAGCTAGTCTTTAAAAAAATTCTGTGAATATAATGTATTTTAATAATACTGAAGAATCCTAAAACAATTCCACGTGAAGCTGGAAACCTAAGATTTTTCTATTACCTAAAAACAATAGGAACACCCAGACAAAAAAAATACATTTTAACCGTTAACATTCCAAGCATTGCAGTTTCATTACAATAACACATTGAGTTGGTTTTCAATGCCCCTTTAGCTGCAACACTCGAGACAAATTATGTTCCTGTACAGCAACAATGGTGGTTAATGGATTAATGAACAATTATTGAGGGCAATTTNAGTTCTCCATATAGGTGACTATTGGGGATATGCTGTTTCCATGAAATATTGAGAGCCATTCGTAGCATTCTGGTGTAACATCCGTCAAGCTGTTTTTTCAAAATAATAAATGTACAATCTTACAGTTTTGTAGTTCAAATGAGCTAGTCTTTAAAAAAATTCTGTGAATATAATGTATTTTAATAATACTGAAGAATCCTAAAACAATTCCACGTGAAGCTGGAAACCTAAGATTTTTCTATTATCTAAAAACAATAGGAACACCCAGACAAAAAAAAATACATTTTAACCGTTAACATTCCAAGCATTGCAGTTTCATTACAATAACACATTGAGTTGGTTTTCAATGCCCCTTTAGCTGCAACACTCGAGACAAATTATGTTCCTGTACAGCAACAATGGTGGTTAATGGATTAATGAACAATTATTGAGGGCAATTTCTATTAGCAATAGTAAGAAAAAAAAAGATATTCTATCCCCATACTCTTTTCTACATTATCTGATGAACTGCTTATCAGAGGTATTTGAGGTGTACACTCAATACTAAGTGGATGGGCAAAACACAAGACACAGATACCCTTGTACGAACTGGGGTTTTAATCAGACTGCCATTAAAGTCCAGCCTTGTAACATTAAAAGAAAACAGGCACATTAATAAGTAAAAACACATATAGCTATTTCTATTTGTAATGAAAATATTACTTGTTATCAAGTACTGATAACAGTATTACAAGAAACTTACCCGATGCCTTTTTAGACAAGTGAAGCTTTTCACATACTTCAAGCAAAACTCGCAAATGTAAACACAAGGAACTTGGGTCATTTCAAGTGAATATGGAGAAAAATACCAAGGCTTTATTCTATGTTTTCCAAGTTCAATTAACTGTATATTTTTTACTCTTGTCACAATATCATCATTATTTCCATGCATCAAACTGCCTGATGTCCTTAAAGCACTAGATTTTTCTTCACTGTTACTGCTCTTTGGATCTGGTGGTCCATCCTGGCTGTCATTCTAAAAGAAATGATAATAGCATATTGATAATTTCAAAAAACCCACAAGTTATTTGAACCTCGTGATACCTGTTACTATAATGCGATGCAAAATTGAGTCCCAATAAAAGAATAAATTCTTGGATGAAGTCTTCTGTAGATTTTTATCTAAAATGATTCTCCTACCTCCGTCTAGGTATGGATTTTCAGCACAAGAAAGCTGAATCATTTAATAAAGAATCACTGATATTTTTTCTCTACCTTAAAAATTTTATGATACACTGATACTTAATTGTATAAATGAAACAAAATATATGACCAAGGGTGGTCTTATGGTAATTAATGCCGATTACAGATTTAATTAAAACCATGATAAGAGACCAACATTACTCTCTGTAACAAAGAGCTGAAGTTACCAAGTGTCAATGTCATTATCTTACTTTCATTAACAGTACCTGTCCATGGCCTACTGGCAATAACTGTGATTTCAAAAACTGTAACTATTGGTTGCACGGCAATTTGATTTCTGGTAGTTGGTGTTGAACCAAAGAAATTGTTGACACATCGTCCAACCAGGAAAGAACATCTCGGCTATCACTTTTACACTCTTCGATAACCTTTCTTTAAAATTCAAATGCAAACGCTATTTATTTTGTTTTTAACTTATTTATGTTTCTTTTGTTAAATTCTGAAAGAAAACACGCTTCTCGTGCGTCTATAGGTTCTGAAAAGACGACTGCGATACTCACAGTCATTGTGTTCATGATTGTATCAATTTGAAGTTTGTGATTTGCTTTCATTTTCGGTTCAACCCAGGTCTTTCTATACTTTTATGATTCAGTCATATTTTTGAAATAATAGTAGTTTCATGACGTATTTAGACGATTTTGAATAAAAACAAAAAAATAATGATCTCATTCTTATCTGTTTAGATGACGAAACAACAATGCTGCAAATGCAGTTTCGTTTACGAATGGCCATATAACAAACAGATGATTTGGCGTGACATATACTTATGAATGATGTGAGCTAGCTTTAAAAAGCAAGGTTAAATTTACAGACCAATTTAATTTCACGTAAACATTTTGTGTGAAATGCTGAGGTACTGTAAAATTAAAACAAGGTTATCTGGATATTTTAGGTTCCTGAAAAAGTAAAAATTTGATCCATTTCAATCTAACATTCAACAATACTGAGGTAGGAACGGTTGGCACTGACTACTAAGTGGCTACATGAAACAAAAAAACAATTAAAAACTATCAAGCCATTGTGTAAAGAGATTTCTTGCATCGGTTTGGAATATAGACTTGAATGAAATAAGGATATAAAGAAATTACAGGCCTCTGTAATACGGTGAGAATTAAGGGCACCAAAAATATGGGCACAGATAAAGTGTAGTCATTAACGTCTAAGGAAACACACGGAAAATGGACACTTAATTGAAGCAAGTTGACGGGGTTAAAATTAGACAGAATACACACTGGTAGGCAAAACGTTACTAAGCAGTGATTACAAAAATGGGTCATAAACAACAGGACGAAGAAGAATTGAAATGACTTCTTAAAAGCTGACGATCTAAGAGCAAAACAGATGTCTGAGAAACTTGAAGAAGGCAGATTCCAAGGGCTTGCCTTGAGACACAGAAGAAAATAAAATACCTCTTTGGTTATTCACCTGATAACACACAGTACGTTTTTATGGTACAACCAATCTTTTTTGCAAAAAAAGTATCAGATACAATTTTTATACTAGCAACAGTAGCAAAAAATAACGTGCAACCAACGACAAGTATAGCTAACAGTAACTTGCTCACTGACCTCCTCCATCATTGCATTAGCTTTACGTTTTCTCCCAGTACCAGAAGCTTTTCTTCCTACAGTTCCATTGACTAGTTCTTTATCTGGTGAAGCTGGTCTGCTTACAGGAGTTGGTGGAGGTTGACGTTTCTTTTCTTCAAGCTTTGGAGGTTGCATTCTTTCTATATTGAGGCGGTCTATAGAAACCCATTCATCAAGCCTCTTGTTATCTAAGAAATAGTTTGAAATCTTAGTTAAAAGCTTTAATTTTTTAACATACGAATGTTATCTCCCCCTGATGGTAAATCACCGTGACATGTTCAGACAAACAAACTGGCATGACAAAACCAGTACCAATTTGTTTGATAAAGGCAAGCAGTAAAAACCTACGAAAGTCATGTTACAAAGAAATTGGGTTGATAAAATAACTAAGTGCTGTATTTGTTGTATTAGGAAAATCTAACATAATATTCTGATACTACTTAACAAATAAAAATTATCAAATACATCTTTGATGCCATTGTGTGGGTTTTAGCAATTTTTTATTATTACAAAATTGCATGTGCTGCATAACTCAAGTGTTTTCATTGAGTACATAAGGAAGAACCAAAACTCCCAGTCATATTTTCCTTGTCAGTGTTCTGTTAGTTATGTTCCAGGCAATTTGAATATTTTTATTGTCAGTGACTGTAAATTGCTAACAATTATAACACATTCCAGTGGGCAACATTTTCATAGCATTTACTGTACTCTCCCAGTGCAACCCTCCTGGATAAACTGACATGTTGTACAGTTTCACTGGAGCCTGCACACAAAATGCAAAATGCTGGCCCTGAAGTCTATGTTGTGCTCAATCAAGTTTGTTTTTTGAGCCTGTTCTTGCACAGCTGAATTCAAACCTGCCTCCTCCTTAAAAAAACCTACTCCAATTTGGAATCTTCTCCTGCTACATTTTCTCTTTATTGAACAAACTTTCCATGCAAGGCATTCTCCTTGCAGTTCCTGATATTCTCCTTCTGCCTATTCTTCTGGTAGTCCTGAAATTGTTTTTGTAATTTCATTTTCTTGAATTATTATTACCATTACTGATTTTTTAGTAATGGTAATAATTACCATTACTAAAAATGCCATGTTCACTTGATGTTATTGTGGCTTC
>RDPX01000122.1:686941-733334 GCA_003991215.1 Morbakka virulenta
CAATTTAATTTCACGTAAACATTTTGTGTGAAATGCTGAGGTACTGTAAAATTAAAACAAGGTTATCTGGATATTTTAGGTTCCTGAAAAAGTAAAAATTTGATCCATTTCAATCTAACATTCAACAATACTGAGGTAGGAACGGTTGGCACTGACTACTAAGTGGCTACATGAAACAAAAAAACAATTAAAAACTATCAAGCCATTGTGTAAAGAGATTTCTTGCATCGGTTTGGAATATAGACTTGAATGAAATAAGGATATAAAGAAATTACAGGCCTCTGTAATACGGTGAGAATTAAGGGCACCAAAAATATGGGCACAGATAAAGTGTAGTCATTAACGTCTAAGGAAACACACGGAAAATGGACACTTAATTGAAGCAAGTTGACGGGGTTAAAATTAGACAGAATACACACTGGTAGGCAAAACGTTACTAAGCAGTGATTACAAAAATGGGTCATAAACAACAGGACGAAGAAGAATTGAAATGACTTCTTAAAAGCTGACGATCTAAGAGCAAAACAGATGTCTGAGAAACTTGAAGAAGGCAGATTCCAAGGGCTTGCCTTGAGACACAGAAGAAAATAAAATACCTCTTTGGTTATTCACCTGATAACACACAGTACGTTTTTATGGTACAACCAATCTTTTTTGCAAAAAAAGTATCAGATACAATTTTTATACTAGCAACAGTAGCAAAAAATAACGTGCAACCAACGACAAGTATAGCTAACAGTAACTTGCTCACTGACCTCCTCCATCATTGCATTAGCTTTACGTTTTCTCCCAGTACCAGAAGCTTTTCTTCCTACAGTTCCATTGACTAGTTCTTTATCTGGTGAAGCTGGTCTGCTTACAGGAGTTGGTGGAGGTTGACGTTTCTTTTCTTCAAGCTTTGGAGGTTGCATTCTTTCTATATTGAGGCGGTCTATAGAAACCCATTCATCAAGCCTCTTGTTATCTAAGAAATAGTTTGAAATCTTAGTTAAAAGCTTTAATTTTTTAACATACGAATGTTATCTCCCCCTGATGGTAAATCACCGTGACATGTTCAGACAAACAAACTGGCATGACAAAACCAGTACCAATTTGTTTGATAAAGGCAAGCAGTAAAAACCTACGAAAGTCATGTTACAAAGAAATTGGGTTGATAAAATAACTAAGTGCTGTATTTGTTGTATTAGGAAAATCTAACATAATATTCTGATACTACTTAACAAATAAAAATTATCAAATACATCTTTGATGCCATTGTGTGGGTTTTAGCAATTTTTTATTATTACAAAATTGCATGTGCTGCATAACTCAAGTGTTTTCATTGAGTACATAAGAAAGAACCAAAACTCCCAGTCATATTTTCCTTGTCGGTGTTCTGTTAGTTATGTTTCAGGCAATTTGAATATTTTTATTGTCAGTGACTGTAAATTGCTAACAATTATAACACATCCCAGTGTACCCGGTGGGCAACATTTTCATAGCATTTACTGTACTCTCTCAGTGCAACCCTCCTGGATAAACTGACATGTTGTACAGTTTCACTGGAGCCTGCACACAAAATGCAAAATGCTGGCCCTGAAGTCTATGTTGTGCTCAATCAAGTTTGTTTTTTGAGCCTGTTCTTGCACAGCTGAATTCAAACCTGCCTCCTCCTTAAAAAAACCTACTCCAATTTGGAATCTTCTCCTGCTACATTTTCTCTTTATTGAACAAACTTTCCATGCAAGGCATTCTCCTTGCAGTTCCTGATATTCTCCTTCTGCCTACTCTTCTGGTAGTCCTGGAATTGTTTTTGTAATTTCATTTTCTTGAATTATTATTACCATTACTGATTTTTTAGTGTCTGTAATGCAATGTTCACTTGATGTTATTGTGGCTTCGAAAGATCAAGTCATGACCCAGAACCTCAAATCTCTAGAATTTTCCTAGTATTCTAGCACACACTCAATATGATTGCTGCCACTGGAATTACTTTTGCATGATTAATCTCCTCACCATATTTTGGATAGCCCTTATTGGTTTTATTCAGGATAAGGCTTGGAGGTGCTAGTGCTAAGCAGCAAATTAATGGAGAAAAGGAGTCTCCTTGAAAGATTCCACTTCTTATTTTGATTGGATCGGTGATAATCAGGCTCAATGTATTCCTGAACATGGTGGTTTGCCACTTTTCCGTATATATTTTCATAAACTTAGTAAGCATATGTGGTAATTTAAAGATCTTCATACATTTGACATCCATGTTAGAGCATCCTAGAAAACACCTTTTTGTAATCTACTCACAGAACCCTTAGGTTTTTTCTTCTCTTTTTGCAGTTTTCAAGAAAGATTATTTTAACTAAAGGTTGGGTCTTTGTATTGGTAAGACCCTTTTTAGACCCTCTCTCTTCTGCAGGGTGTTTTTGTCATCTTGTCTCTCAGAAATGATGGAGGTAAGTAACTTGCAACATTCCTGCTAGTCAACAGATTGGTCAGATATTTTTTAGACGTTTTGTATTCTCTGATTTAGAGGCAAGATACATAGTACCCATCATTAATCAGTCAGATGAACATTCGGGGGTGCTCATCAGTTTATTCATAACTATAGCTAGTTCCTGATACAAACAATTTACCACTTTAATCCAGGAGTTGGGAACTTTGTCAATACCAGATGGTTTCAAGTTTCTGGAGGTTTTAACTGTGCACTGAACTTCATCAGATGTTATATTATCCAGGCAAAAATCAAAGACGTGCAAAATTTAAGTTGAAAAAACTTAAAGAAGAAGAAGTCCTAATGAAGTACAAAGCAGAACTTGTAGGAAGATTCGCACCTCTTCTAATACTAAGCAATGAAGATCCACAACAATTATGCGATGAATTTACAAGTATCACATTCAACACTGCCAAAGAAGTCCTACGGAGCAAAAAAGAAACTAAAAGACCTTGGCGGACACATGAGATTTTACAACAGTGTGACCGAAGAAGAGAGTTAAAGAAAATCAGGTTTCAATGCAACGACAACTTGCAGAAATATAGGAACGCAAATAAAGAAGTGAAGAAAGCAATCACATCACCAAAGAACGATTGGGTAGAGAAGCAAGCCGATGACATTTAGCAAAGAATTGCTTTGAATGACACCCATAGACCCTACAATATCATCAAAAGCCTAACCAGAGAGTAAAATGCAAGAACAGATACTATTGAAGATAAGAATGGAGATTTGCTAACTAACAGCAACGAAGTTGCCGCACGGTGGAAAGAATACTGTTGTGAATTGTATCAGCACCGAGCTAACGTTGATAGATCAATTTCCAACGAGGCTAAAAATTCTGGAATCTGAAGTAAGAGACGCATTAAACAAGCTGAAAATGAACAAGTCACCAGGATATGGCAATATACCAGCCGAACTAATTAAATATGGCGGTGAATTGCTTGTTAAGACTTTACACTTAATATGTAACCGCATACTTGAAAATGGAAAGTGGCCAAAACAATGGGTTGAGTTAATACTAATTCCAATTCATAAAAAGAAAATCAGCAAGAAATGTAGCGATCACCGGACAATCAGCCTCTTTAGTCACCCAAGTAAGGTCTTACTCACCATCATTCTAAAATGCATTAGACCCAAAGTTGAGGAAATTCTAGACGAGTCGCAGGCCGGTTTCAGGAGATATCGTAGCACCGTCGAACAGCTTTTAAATCTGAGACTGATTTGTGAAAATCATCGAGACTACCAAAAAAAAGTCTTTCACAACTTCGTCGATTTTAAAAGGCCTTCCGATAGACTTTGGCACGCAGCATTGTGGCACACAATGAAGAAACATAACCTTGGCGAAGGCATGACGATGCTGATTCAAGAGCTATACGAAACCGCGAAGACAACAGTGATGGTCGGTAACACGTATAGCGAATAGTTTAAAAGCATTGTGGGTGTCAGACAAGTATGAATTCTGTCTCCAACTCTGTAAAACCTGTTCTAAGAACGCATTATGCATGATAAACTTGAAAATACTACAGCTGGTGTTAAATGTGCAGGACGTACGATCAATAATTTGAGATTTTCAGATGATATAGACCTCTTGGGGAAAAGTAATAAAGAATTAGCCGAAATCACTCGAAAATTAGATGAAACCTCTCAGAAATATGGAATGGAGATAAGCTCTGAGAAAAGCAAAATGATGATCACTGGAAAAAAACGTAGACGAGAACGTTGTAGTAAATGTCAACGGTGTACAACTGAAACAAGTCAAAGAATTCAAATACCTTGGTGCAACACTCACAGAGAACAGAACATATGAAACTGAAACAAGACGTCGCATAGGTATGGGTACAAGCGCGCTTGCAAGACTAGAAAGAATTTGGAAGATGAGAAAGCTGAAAATGAAGACGAAAATCAGACAGTTAAATTCAATGGTGAAAAGCATTCTCATGTATGGCAGCGAAAGTTGGACAATAACAGAGAAGGTACGAAGAAAGATTGAAGCTTCTGAAATGAAATGTTACAGAAGGTTGTTGGGAATATCTTGGAGAGAATGAAAAAATAACGATTATATATGGACCAAGATCATGGAAAATGTTGAAGGGGGCCATCAAAAGCCAGAAACCTTCATGCAAACAGTGACGAAAAGATAACTGGCTTTCTTTCGGCATCAAATTCGTAGAGGGAAAATCACAAAAGACCTCACACAGGATAGCTGTGAAGGTTTGAGGACTCAAGGGAGGCCGAAAAGAACTTGGCAAAGCAACATAAGAGACTGGACGGGTCTTAGCTTGCAAGAGGCCTGTCATCGGACTTACGATAGAAGATCGTGGAGAAATGATGTCAAATCATGGGTGCACCAACGGCCTAACCGGCTAAGGTCCTGATGATGATGATGATATTCAATGTGCTTCTTTAGTATAGCTTTTACCCTTGGTATGGTGTTTAACTTCATAGTACACTCATTACTTCTATATATTCATCTTTTGAGTACTTATAACATGCCTTTTCATACAGCTTGGCCAGTTTTTCACTGTTTTCCCTCCATGAGATTTAGTCTCTTTAAGCAGAGGAGTATCAACATTGATTTGAGATGAAGATTTTTGGATCCCATCCTGGTTGCTCAATGAAAGAGGTATATCTTGTTGATCCATTAGGCTATACCAGGGTTTTGGAACAGAGGTTTAAAACTTCTCTTAGCCTTTACCTTTAGAGGTATATCCTGTAAGACAGCAAGGGGATTTGGAGTCAAAGTGTTCCATTTCATACCCAAGTGTGTTAAAATGGGAACTACAAGGAAGTACCATGCAAGCATGCAGGAAGACCATGTCTATCAGTGTGGGCATATAACTTAACCTAAGTGCTCTTAGTAAGGGAAGGTTCTACCTCAGGAGCCTGCAGGTGCAGTGTAACACCAAGCCTGCGGCATTTATCATTATTACTTTTATCATCATCATAATAATCATAATCATTATTATTACTATTATTATTATTATTATTATTATTATTATTATTATTATATTACTATTTAAAATGTTGGAGAAAGTGAATAACTATTGCTATACGGTAAAGCAAGTTCAAAGGTTGTATGGTATTAGTATCGCCCTTGTGCCAGTGGTTATGGCCTTGTTGATTTCTGATATCACTAAATGAACTGGACATTTCTGATGTCCTATGTGATGTATAGACTTCTTGGAATCACAAATGTTCTGAAATTTTCACCTTGGTTGCTTGGTTTTCTTTGATTGTGGAGTAACAACCAGTACCAACGTGCATATTCCTGGCTAGTTGATTTCCAATGCCTCACAAGGGCTGTCATAAGAAGGAACTTGATATTTATATACATTAATANAGTGAATAACTATTGCTATACGGTAAAGCAAGTTCAAAGGTTGTATGGTATTAGTATCGCCCTTGTGCCAGTGGTTATGGCCTTGTTGATTTCTGATATCACTAAATGAACTGGACATTTCTGATGTCCTATGTGATGTATAGACTTCTTGGAATCACAAATGTTCTGAAATTTTCACCTTGGTTGCTTGGTTTTCTTTGATTGTGGAGTAACAACCAGTACCAACGTGCATATTCCTGGCTAGTTGATTTCCAATGCCTCACAAGGGCTGTCATAAGAAGGAACTTGATATTTATATACATTAATAATTTATGTCCATTATATAAAAAAGTGCAAAAATACTTAAAGTAATACAAATATATCACAGTCTAATTAAATTCAGGGTGAAGAATTTTAAGACCCAAGAGCATGGCCTGCTTTAAAAGGGCATTTCAGAAAGAAAAAAAACAACTTAAACAGACCACGCCCATATTACAAATTACTTGAAGCCAAAATGGTTACATCTTTCAACAAATCAAGTGAAACTTTATTATTTCTTATTCTCTTACTTCTTCACTAATGTTATTGTTTAAACTGGACAAATTTTTCATATTTATCTATATATCAAATGCCCCCTTAGCTATCCTAAACATTTGCAGTATCTTGTTTTAGTGAGTTTGTACATATTTATTTTAATATTTTCCTGACATAACATGGTCTATAAACAAGATTCTAAACTTTGCAACAATTGCAATACCAAGCTTCTATGGGTCAAATGATCAGTACTTACAATCAATATAATGTACATAGAATTCCACAACATCATCTTTATCTCTCTTGCTGACAATTTCTGCAAGGGCTGTAAAAAAGCATACAATGGTATCAAACAAGGACAAAATGAATTAAAAAGAGGTTGTTTCTTTTTAATGTTGTCTTGTAATATATGACCTCAAAATTATGTTAATCAATCCAAATTTATACCATTACAACTTGTTTGATCTAAAAATGGCTGTTTTCCTAAAATGAAGGTATATATATATATACATACATATATATACATACATATATATACATACATATATATACATATATATACAAATATATACATATATATATTTTATATATATATATACCTTCATATATTTATATATATAAAACCTTTTCTCAATAAAGAGAAATAGTCTTGCATAAATGCAAGTTCCAAAGTCTGACAACTTTTGTACATATTTTAAAAAGACCTACTTAAAAAGTAGGTCTGTCTCTAACAGATCCATAACTTTGACTTCAAACAAGATGTGGAAAGGGGGGTCACTACCAGGAAAAAAAGAGGAATTTTTGTACCAGTAATTAAATACCAATTAAAACAAAAATGGAAACTCTCTGAGCAGGTATTGAAAACAAAAATTTACTACAAAAATATGATTGCATTGGTTTGAAAAATAAAATAAAAGATAAAAAGCTTTTTCAGGTTTTTTTATGGGATTAAAAGCCTTGACCACAGTCTTAGGTAACATGAATGTTTTAATAACCTTAAAAATATAATAGTGCTGTGTCAAGCTTTGTAAAGAGTAAATTGAACCACTGAAGTACCCTACACTACTTGTTATTGTGACCCTGATCTAGAATAAGAGAAAAGTTACACTGTCAACCAATAACAATAACAAAGACAGAACTATGACAACCAACAAATGCCTCCACCAGGGAGTAATGGTTTCCCTAAGTAATTGATGGTACTGTATCCCTGTGAAATGCAACCCAAGGTGTCAGCCATTCAAACCAATGTTAGTAATTGAAATAAAATCCAAATTTCTAATTGCAACAGCATTTGCATATTCTGACTTTTATCTTCTAATCAGATCCTTTCTCTTTTATATGTATAAATTATTAACATACCTGATACTGATTTATCTGCTATCAAAAATTAGTATGTACAATGGGATTTACTCTCATTTTTTCACTTCATCTGCAGACTATATTTTTCATCACCAAAGCAGATTTAACTGTAAACTAAATTTGTTTCTATTTGTTTCAACAGTGTATCATTTTGTGAAATGACATAACATTTATAAAAGTAAAAAAAAAGCTAAAATTATTTTAGTGCTAAAAACACCTGGTGAGCTTGATAATTATATGCATGTGTTAAGTACTTACGCCAGTCATCACTGTTGGACATTTTTACTGGCATTTTACAGCCTTCCACAATCTGAAAATAATAAAAAAAGTAAAGCACTTTTAATATGTTGTTACATAAAACTATTAAACAACAATAAATTTACTTTAACCTAAAATACAAATATACCTACAATAGTAAAATCAGGATACACACTATCCATTTAACACATACATAACAGAACAAAAACAAACTGGGATGGATACTCCAAGGAATTTGATGTTTAGGTTGGTGCTATAAGGGTTCTGTGCTTTCACTGTTATTACTTGTAACTGTTTTAGTCCAAATAGCTGAATCTGATAGGAAAACTGACTAACATGAATTGTAGTATGCAAATCTAGCTCTGATGCAGAAATGATAGAGGAGCTGGAAATTCAATTTAATTGTTGGTACTTAACTTTTGAAATGGAAGGTTTTAAAGTGAATATTGGAAAACCAAAGATCTTGGAATGTGGAAACAAACAAGGTGTGACAGTGATGGTAAAAGCTGGTCCATGTGGACACGTGGTAAAAGATCAAATCTACTTGTTGCAAAACATGTCAAATACAGATCTGTACTAATTGCACTAAAGTAAAGAGCATCACTGATAGCATCACTGATAGCATGATTGAAAGATACAAATGCAGGGTTTGCATTTAAAAACACAGGATAACCAGGAGGAAGAACTAGTAGGAAACAATATCCTGAGTGAGTTAAAAAGAGTGGATATTTTCTATTACTTGGGTGGCACAATTAATGATGGTGGAAACAGTGAAATAGCCGCAACTAAGAAGGAAAGATTTGTTTAAAATGCATTTAACAATCTTTCTTCTGTATTATGTTGGCAGAAAGATGTACTTGGATCTTGGATATAAGTGGTGAGCCCAGTTAAATAAGGTATTTCAAAATGAAATGAAAAAGTATGTTTAAAAGATGTCTCATGTAGTGAAGTTGACTGGTAAGATGAAAAGAAATAACTAAATAAAAGATTGAGGCTTGAAGACACAATTGTTAAAATTGTAAGACAAAAAAGTTGGACATGTTTAGGTCATGTGTATATTAAACATGTATGAGACTTGGACGTCTATGGCAGTACAGCATTCAGAAGGCCCAAATTCAAAGGAAAAGCAATGATGAAGAAAGAATGTGCTAAAGTTGGTTTGGGTTTTGAAGATAAGCATAATCAAATCCATCAGGTAAAATTTTTAAAATTATAGATGGAAAATTAGTAACACCTTAAAAAAGTAAAATGATGATACTATATTAATAATTATATAAATATATATCTGCAAAAACTATGTCTTTGTCTTTTAGCTGTTTTCATTAGGGGTCAGCAAAACAGAACAATCTTCTCCATTTCCCATGGTCTGATGAATCCTCTTTCTGTACTCCTGCCCTGCTGATCCTATGTCCTTCACACTCATATGTTTATAATTTGCTTTGGTCTTTTTCTCTTTTTTTCCCTGGCACACACATATCCAGTATTCTTTTTCCTTCCTGTTAGTATGTACAAACCCCCTGAACCTTGCTTTCCTTTGTTTGTCTCCTATATATTTGTTCTGGATATTGTTAGAAAATACTCATACACGTACATTTGTCTCCACACGTCCGCATGATGCCATGTTTAATCACAACTAACTCAAGATGGCAGAAATTACACAGGAAACCCGCAATATAAAAATATATGTAAACAGCATAAATTATCATAATCTAACACTCCCACTTGATGATTATGCTGGAACAAGTCAGTACTAAACTAAATTAACAGTAACAATGTCAGTGTTTTGCAAGCAATGGGCTATGCAATGTCTCGTACACCTAGCATATCTCTTAGTCCTTTAAAAGTGTATTGACTTAGAGCTTTGGTCATAATATCTGCAACCATATCAGAAGTAGGACAGTAAACAACGTCAATTTCCTTTGTCATGACTCTCTCTCTCACGAAATGATGACAAATGTCAATATGCTTTGTCCTATTGTGGTACTTTGGATTTCTAGACAGTTCCTTTGCACCTTGATTATCTTCGTAAATAATTGTTGGACAAGTCATAGATTTTCCAAGGTCTTTCATAAGACGTCTTAACCAAATGGCTTCTTGTGCTGCAGAGCTTAGGGCAACATACTCAGCCTCAGTGGATGATCTAGCAACAGTGGCCTGTCTTTTACTAGACCAGCTGACGGTGCTGCCTCCAAGCTGGAAAACATATCCTGTTGTCGATCGACGAGTGTCAATATCTCCTGCCCAGTCAGCATCTGCATAAGCAATCAATTCTGGTGTACCCTTGTTGACTGTGAATTTCAGTCCATGGTTCAGTGTTCCATTGATGTACCGTAGAACACGCTTCACTCCGCTCCAATGATCCACGCTTGGATCAGACATATATTGTGCTAATATACCAACTGCAACAGCAATATCTGGACGTGTACTGGTTGAGGCATAAGTTAGGCATCCGATAGCCTGCTGATAAAGTTGGACATCACATGGCTCTTCATCATTATCTCGCTTATGGACTTCTTTCCAGGCTCAAGTGGTGTTGAAACCGGCTTAGAATCCTTCATTCCAAACCTCTCAACAACCTTTTGAAGGTAAGACATCTGGCTGATAGTCAAAGTTCTTGTTTTTCTGTCTCGTTTGATTAACATTCCAAGTAGGTAATGAATCTCTCCTTGATCAACCATGTCAAACCGTCTACATAATGCTGCTTTCTCTGCATTTAACATGGCAATGTCATTAGACACAGGAACAATGTCATCAACATAAACACCTAAGATAACAAAATTAATGTGGCCATTTGCTTCCTTGACAGATTTTGTGTAGATACATCCATCTGCATCACTTTTACGATAACCATTCGTTCGAAGGTATTCATCTAGAGTTGCATTCCAGCATCTTGCTGATTGCTTGAGGCCATAGATGCTTTTGCTTAATTTACAAACATAATCTGGTCGTTCCGTGTCAACATAGCCTTCTGGTTGTGACATATATATGTCACAGTCTATTGACCCATTCAGAAACGCTGTTTTCACATCCATTTGATGAATTTCAAGATCATGAGCATTTGCTAAGGCTAGCAAAGTCCTGAGAGATGTATTACGTGCAACAGGAGAAAATACTTCATTGTAGTCAACTCCGTGAGTCTGGGAATATCCTTGTGCTACAAGCCTTGCTTTAAACAGGTCAATGGAGCCATTTTCATCTCGTTTGATTTTGAAAACCCATCTGGATCCGACAATATTTGTGTTTTCTGGTGGAGGTAAAAGTTCCCATGTGCTATTTTCCTTCAAAGATGAATATTCCTGACTCATGGCTTGTTTCCATTGATCTGAATGCTTCCCGTTTAGAGCTTCTTCAACTGATTTTGGCTCATCTATGTCTGCAGTAAGTGAGTCAACAAGCAAACAATCTTCATCTGCAAACTTCTTTGGTGCTCTACGATGTCTAACTGGATCCAGATTTCTAACTTGCTCCATAAATGCATCCTCAAATGTCTCTCTCCTGACTGGAACTGCTCCATTTCTATTCCTTACTCCCACTGGTTCATTGTTCTCTGGCTCAGGGTTCACAATATTCTCTGGCTCAGGATTCACAATATTCTCTGGCTCAGGATTCACTGGCTCAATATTCTCTGGCTCAGCTGTACATGGTAGCTGCATCAAATCTTCATGTGATACATTTTTGTTCTCTAGATTATCAAATTTATTCTCTACAAATCTGACATCTCTGCTAATGACAAATGTTTTCTTGTCAACATCATATAGCTTGTATCCCTTGACACCAGACGGGTACCCGACAAAGACAGCTTTGCGGGCTTTCATATCTAATTTCCTGCATTGACTTTTGGGTACGTGTACATACGCTAAGCAACCAAAGACTCTTAAATTAGAAATGTCTGGCTTGGCATTGAATAAACATTCAAACGGAGTTTTATCGTTGAGAGCTGCAGTGGGGCTATGGTTTTTGAGGTAAACAGCTGTGTTACATGCTTCGGCCCAGAATTCTACAGGTAAGTTTGCTTGGAATAACATGGATCTTGCCGAGTCCATTATTGTACGGTTCAATCGCTCTGCCACTCCATTTTGTTGTGGTGTGTGAAGATTAGTAAATTGATGTGAAATGCCTTTGTTTGCACAGAATTGTGCAAAGTTCTTCGATTGATATTCCCCTCCGTTGTCACTTCGAATACCTTTAACTTCATATCTTTCTTCCTGAATATTCAATGTTGTGATGTCTGCTCCGCTTTGTGCTTTGACACTGTTAACATATTCTGTAAACTTGCTTAATGTTTCACTCTTGTTCTTCAAAAAATAAACAGTGGTATATCTTGAATATGAATCTGTAAATGTCAGCATATATTTACTTCCTCCTTTAGAATCTACTTGCATTGGTCCACACAAGTCACTGTGTACTAATTCGTAAGGTTTTGTTGCATAGTGTTCACTTTTCTTTGGAAAAGAGTCTCTTGTCATCTTTCCAAGAATACAAGCTTCACACTCAAGGTTGGGCTTTGAACCTGTATCACATGACATCCCGTCAGCCATATCTTTCGATAACATCTGATTAATAGAATTGTAGTTTAAGTGTCCCATTCTAAGGTGCCAATCTTCGAGAGACGAGGCATGGGCAAATTCATAAGTCGTGACATTGACAGCATACAATTTGTTGTTTACGAGGTTTCCAATCACAAATTCTTTGCCATCTTTCAAAATACAACAAGATTCTTGATTAAAATTGACCTTAGCACCCATCATGGCCATGGCAGGGACAGATAACAAATTTTTTGTCAAGTCAGGGACAAACAGCACTTTGTGAAGATTGAGTGTGACGTCATGTCCAGAATTCTTTGTAGATAGGTTAACATTTCCCTCTCCAAGGGCGTGAATCACAGTATTATTTCCTAAGAAGATATTTGTAGGATGCTTGTATTCAACATAGCCAAATAGTATATCTCGTTCATGTGTCATATGTTTACTGGCTGCAGAGTCAATGAACCACTTTTGACTTCTTTCTTTCTTCTGATTTGTATGTGATCCAGTAGAAATCAGCGCAATTCCATCGGTTTCTGCGATGTTAGAATTTTCTCCTTTGTTTACTCGATATGGACAGTTTCTAACAACATGACCAAACTCATCACATTGAAAACACTGTATTTCTTTCAATTTCTCGTGGTCAGGGTTGTTTGTAGCTCTTTGGAAGGTTTGCTGGTGAGTGAAACAACCACCTCGTTGACCACGTGACCACTGACTTTGGCCACGTGCATTATTCCCTCTGTTTACAAAAAGTGCGTCTTCGCCAGCTTGCTTTTCATTCTTTTCCTTCTTCTTTAGATATTCCTCGGTAAGGAGTCCCTTTACATTGTCCCAGGTTAAATCATCTGTGATTCTGGCATTCAAACTCGTAAGAAAGTTATCGTACGAATCGGGCAAACTTCCAGGAACTGTAATGGCGAACTTCTTTGAAGAGATATCTTCCTTTAATTCACGAAGCCATTCAGCGAGTGATGTCATATGAGTGATGTGTTCCATTAAATCATCTCCTTCGTTCATTGATGCTGCGTAAAATCGACAATTGAGTCTCACAATCTGACTCACAGAAACGAACTCAAAGTGTTGACGTAGTCTCTCCCATGCGAGTCGAGGGTCGGTGATCAATAAAATGTGAACTTGTAAATCTTTCTCAACATTCAAAGCGATTAAGGAATAAGCCTTGTTTGATTGTAATTGGAAGGAATTTTTAACTGCAATGCTATCATCTTCTGCGGGTTCTGTTTCTAAACCTTCGATGAAACCCCACAATCCACGCTCCATCAGCACTAGTTTGATGTTGAATTTCCATGATTGGTAGTTTTTGCCATTTCATTTCTCAATCTTTGTAATCTTAGCCATTATATCTTCATTTATCTTCTGCTTAAAATCGACAATTTAAGCGTGCAGGGTCCATTACCTGTTAGAAAATACTCATACACGTACATTTGTCTCCACACGTCCGCATGATGCTATGTTTAATCACAACTAACTTAAGATGGCGGAAATTACACAGGAAACCCGCAATATAAAAATATATGTAAACAGCATAAATTATCATAATCTAACAGATATTATCCAAACATGTGACCTCAAGTGACTATTGAACCATTCCAAGTTCTGCAACTTCTAATCTGCTTCCTGATTTTTGGATGTTACCATCATCTCATGTTTATTAATGCTAGTCTGACTGCCATCGTATATAATTATGAATATAATTAAAACACCTATGGGAATTCTTTGAGTACATCAACAGTCTCACTCAAACATGAAATTCCTCATGAAAGAAGAAGAAGGAAGACAATGACCTTTTCTTGATGACCTAGTAAAGACATGCAGATTACATTATATCAGATTATCTACAGGAACCAACTTCAATAATGCATCATGCCATCCAGTCTCAGCTGGTAATAGCGCCATCATCATTCTCTTTGGATGAGAAAGAAGCATCATTTTAAATCCATATTACCTTACAAAGAAAGTACTCTTCAGAAGGTTCTCTTATTAAATGGATAAAATGCAAATGGTGTCTAGATAGCCTTACACAGAAGCACAAGACCCAATCATCAAAAGAAAAGAAACCTATAAAACAAATGTCTACCCTATGACAAGAATATCAGGGAGCACCTATGTGATTTTTCTGTAAAACATGTTTGTTTTTGTAAACTTCTGTAAATAACTGTGTTTTTAAGTGTGTTAAAAGGAAAACATATATTTTCATACTTCCATATAAATATTCATAATGAAACAGTTTTGAATTTGTATGCAGCTATATTTACTACAAGAAAAAAAGTATTTTTTGTATTGGAAGAGCTCTAAAGAAGTTCCAAGCAGATGAAGTAGGACTGACCACCAATGTGGAAATTTAACTGTTTAAAGACACTTTGTTGCAGTGAATTGATTCTAGCACATTTGCCAAAGGGTATTGATTCCCTTCAAACTGAAAACATTTTTGCAAGTCCTTTAATTGCAAATCCATAATAAGGAGGAAGATGGGATGTGCCTCAATATGATTGTGTAAAACAAAAATTGGAAAAACTGATAAATAAATTAGATTAAAAAAATAACTAAATAAATACATTTCCATGTTAACTCACCTTTTATAAGACAACAGGATACTGACTTTTAACAAGTTATTAGATGCATCTTGAAACTAATTATCATGTTTATTGTGTTACAATATGTTTTTCATAAATATCAAATTTACATTTTATGCTAGGTGCTCTTATTTAATAAAATATATTGTGCAGAAAACATAGCTGATTCTGCATAAAATGTACCTCAAAACTGAGTACAATGTTTATGCATTAATTAAAGAGGAATGTGATCAACTATAATTGGCTTGGAGAATTCAGCTGTTATCAGTTAATTTGATATTACCCTTAAGTGCCTAACACCAGCCAGTTTGAATGGTTTAGATTTATACTTTGCTACCATTATACAGCTTTCAAAATAATGTGTAAAGCTTGGCCTCTGGCACTATATTTTTAAAGAAATTTTAATGTATGGTTTTTGCTTAACAATGTAAATTTGAGGATTAATTACTTTTTACAGCAATACTCCAATGATTATTTTAAACAACTCCATTTCACCCTCCTTAGCTACCACATTATGACCCTTGGCATTTCCAGTAAAAAATATACATAATTTGACAATCATGAATTCACTTTAAGCATGAAAACATACCAAATGCATTAATTTTGAAATATTAATTTCATGAAAAAATGGTTCACTGCTATAAATCATTATTCTCAGTCAAAAGTAAGGACCTGCCACAAAATTACTGAGGGCATTAAGACTCTTTAAACTAAAACTTGGACTTTCCTCAAAAAAATGCAAACAGCTTCAAAAGGTTGATCTCTGACTATGTTTAAATTTTATACATTTTACAACATTAATGAGGATTTACTTTCTATCGACAATCAAAGTATAACTTGCTCAGATCCATAACAAATACTTCCTTGAAAGTAGAAATGGCTTCCAGTGACAAGGTTATCACCAACAACATGTTATCTTTAGCTATTTTTGCCTTGTAAATCTAAAGCTCTGAATCTTGGTCATGTGTAGCAGGTGATGGGCATATCCCTTATCCTTGCTATTATCAAGTATTCTGATCACATTTTTATCACCCATAACAAACATTATGAAAAGCCTTCTTTTCCAAACAAGCTACATCTTTTCCATACCCCCTGATAAAGCTTAATCAGTATTTTGTCTTAGAATCTTACAGGTGCATTACCAGTCAAATATGGTTAGTAAGGGATACTATCTTAACATTAGCAATCTCATCTTCTGTTACATTTCTTTATGTTATATTAAATAATTTCAATTAAAATTATCACCAACAAAGAAAAGAGAATATGGTGTAGATGCTTCAATACAAAACAATCAAATAGCAATGGTATATTAACTTTGTCATCCAGCAAAACTAGAGGCAGATAACATTCAAAAATGTATTCTAAAAAAACAAGTTTAAGTTGCGGAAAAATTAAAATTTAGTCGTAAAAAAAAAGTTGTTTAAATGGAATTGACATTTTGAACTCCTTAATTCCGTGTTGTTTGCTATACAACGGTTCATACCTGTGGCTTTAAGATACAATTTGGATGTCATGACAATATAACTGCCCAGAAACATTTTAATACAGTAGCAACAGTTAAACGAGAAAATACTGCACCAAACGTTAGCTTGACATTTTGGCTGTTGGGTACAACCAAAATTAAAACCATGGTACAGAATCCCCCACCCCCTCCATGTGAAGATATATGCTTGGTTTGCCTCGTACATCTTCTTTCTTACTAAAATTCAAATTCTTTCAATTCCATTCATTACCAGTGCCAAGGCCCAATTTTTCAAACTTGATATTATGGTGGAAAAACTTTTATTACATAGTAAAGCTTATGGTAAAACCAGTGCAACACAAAGCAGTTGACTCTTGAGTACTACACAAATTGCACTTATAGTCAGAATTTGAAGCCAAAATGACTTACATTGGCGTGCGTTCTTTCTTCCATGGTCATGTTTCCGGTTTCTCTGGTCCGATGGACCTTAAATTATGTTATCCTCTATGGTTTCAAAGGATAACATTGGGTGAAAATATACTGGTTGTTATCCATAGGAATACATTCTTTATGTTCAGATTAGTTGATACAAAATATCTCAACTCTTAAGTCTAATGGGCGCCACCATCTTTGAAGTCATTGCCCTCATCACCAGGCTTCTAAATCCTGAAGGTTGAAGTTTAACCTCCTGGATATTTTCAATTTATAAACAATGGTATTATATATTCAGGGGGTATAACTATATTTTTCAACTTTCAGAGCCTTAATCAAGGTCCTCATGCTAAAAGTCCCTCCTTTCGTGTTTAATTCACAACCATGAGTTACCAACAGGTTGCAGGCCTGGTTGCTGGAGTTTGTGGTATCGCCTTTCTCGGTTATTGTGTCTATTTTGATCACAAACGCCGCAGTGACCCAGATTTTAAGCGAAAATTAAAAGAACGTAAGTTTAATTTTATTAATTGCTATGGCATTTGATTTTATCTTCCAGGGTAATCTGCAAAGATGCTCAGGTTCTAGTCAGTAGAAATGTCTTATTCATAAAAGCTGACAACTAGAGTACCCCATCTTTATTTAAAACTATAGAATGACCTAGTGCTGCTGCAAGGTTACTTAACCAGTAGCCACATATCTTCATATAAACTTGGGAAGAGGAAGACGAGGCTCCGTCTTTAGTTCTTAGTTTAAGACTAAAATGAAAACGTTAGTCATGTCATAGCATAATGAGTAAGCTAGGTGGTTGGACTTTGCACAGAGATACATTACACAGATATACAGAGAAAAAGTACACAGATCGTGAAATACTTTTCGCACATTAGGCCATCGGTATAAACTAATCCCTGTCACACATCTGTATAATGCAGCATGGTACTTTTAGTGTAAGTCAATGCTGCAGCTAGTAAGTGTCAGCAGGTTTTGTTTTGTTTTTGTCACTGTGGCGTTATGTGTATTACATTCCTGATTCTCATCCCCTAGCCATTTTTTAACTTGCACTGGATCATCATTTATTGGCTAAGGAACTACAGCTTGAAAAATTTGATATTTAGCGGAGTGTAATTTTAAATCTTTTTTTTTTCTTCTTCTTAGTTCGAGTTCCCTCGAATTAAAAGGAATAATAATTTTAAATCTCAGTGGTACCGAACTATTTTTCATTTGATCCTTCATTCAAAAAAAATTGTGATAAGCATGAGACAGACAAGTTTGAGCTCTTTTATATTTTTAATAATACAGGGTGATGATCTACATTGTATTCTTGAAGCCACATTCCACAAGCTGATAAGGGTGCATTTAAGGAAAAAGTACTAAGGTCTGATGTTTATTTAAAAGCCAATTCTTGTATTTTTGCTAATGACTTCTGACCATGACTTTCTGTTGCATTAATGACCCTGTTGGGTTATTGTTGAATGCATCATCATCATCATCATCATCATCATATTCAGTTTAACGTCCGTTTTACATGCTAGCATGTGTTGGACGATTTCTTGAAATTGACTTCCAAGTTATCCTATCCTTCACCAGGTCTCTGCTGACACCTTTTTGTTTCAGATCCATCCTTATCACTTCCTCCCATGTTTTCTTTGGTCTTCCTCTGCCAGTGGTTCCTGTCACCTTGATTGTTGTGCATCTACTTGTCCAAGCATTCTTGTCCATTCTCTCCACATGACCAAACCAACGAAGCCTCCTATTCTGCATACAGCTGCCAATACTGTCCAGATTCAATCTCCTTCTGAGTTCATTAGAACTGAGCCTGTCCTTTAGACTTACGTTGCACATCCATCTTATCATTCTCATGTCATTCCGCTCCATGCGGCTGACATCTTCAGCTTTCACTGGCCAAGTTTCACTGCCATACATCATTGTGCTACGTACACATGCCTGGTGGACTCTACCTTTGGTAGGTAATGGCAGAGCTCTGCTGGTTAACAATGGCACCAGCTCCCTCAACTTACTCCACCCACTGTTAACCCTTGCTGTAACACTTGCACCAGCTCCCCCCTTGGCTCCAAGGGTGTCACCAAGGTAGCAAAACTTCTGGACAACTTCAATTTCTTCGCCCTCCAAATGCACTTTATGTAGGTCTAAGTCACAGGTTGCCTCTCCTTCTATGCACCTCTTGCAGTTTGATGGAATTATAAAAACTGACATCGTTGTTTTGTCATAGACATTTTTTGAGCAGTACTCTTTAAAGAATATTTAAAGAGCCTGTTTTGTTTATTTATAATCAGTCAAGATCTATTCTGTTTAGTAATAAAGTGTTAAAACAATATTAATGGTGGTGATGGGATATGAAATTATTGGAAAACAATGCTGCTCCGTCAGTCCTTTCAACAACATGCCAGCATTGAAAACAATCATCAGCTTAACAAGGAATAGAAAGTAATCCCTGACAGGAGGAGAGTTTCAGGGTCATTTTCTATCCAGTAAAGGTAGGAGGATCATCTACCAAAACATCTAGTTGACAACTTTGATATGTTGCAAGAATTTCTTGTCTCTCATAAAAGCATTTATGTTGTTACTTTGTTAAAGACCCACTTAACAGAAAAAAGTTATGTTTTTTATCATCTTGATGGATATATATTGCTACATCAAGATCAAATGAGTGGCAAAGTGGTTGTGGTTCTGTTGCATTGTATGTCAAAAACAACATTACATTCAAATGCAGACATGACCTAGAAAATCCTCTCATGGAGAGACATTTCATATAGCCACATACAACCATATATTGTTGGCTGTGCTTATTGTCTACAAAGACCTCAAATTATTTACCAAAAGTCTGTTGTATGCTTCCAAGAGCAATGAAATGTCATCTTGATGAAGCAGTTATAACAACTTGAGGTGCTATCTATAAATATTTAATTTACCAGGCTTTAAACAAATAACAAAAGAATCAGCTCTACATCATCATCATTAATTGACCAAATATTTACAAGCTAGCTATAAAAAAATACCAAGGACAGCTATAATGTCATCATTATCCAATGCACAGAAATATAAACTGAAAATAATTACCTTATTGGCCTTTAATCTGCCAGCCCTAATATAATGTCGGCCCTTTTTACACTAGTCCTAATTCCACCAGACCAGAAAATTGGCTTAATGCCACTTAGGGCCACATTTTGCACCTCCCAGTGAAAAGGAAAACAAAAGAACTACAAAAAAAATACTCCTTAATTTTTATACATCATGTTCAATCAATAACTACTGATGCATATGCTCAGGCCCACTTCAAGTAATAGCTTGCAATAAAACTATTGGAAATCAAAGAAACTGGGCACACTGCTCTTGTTCCCAACAATAGGACAAAGTGGAAAATCTTACTCTTGACACTTATGTGATGCTTCTTGTTTTCTAGATTACTGTTATTTCTTTATCATACAGGGAGAGAGAAGGTAAAACAAAAAGAGAAAGAAGATTCAGCATCAGCTTTCAAAGTAAGTAGACATTTGGACCTTGTAATGTCTTAATCAATCTCTTTAATTTGTTTGCAGACTGCATCAGGCTTTTTTTTAAAGACACACTGGCCATCATATCTTATCTATGATTCATAAAAGTTGTAGAGATTACTTTGGGGACAATGTGTAATATGCTTGTGACTATTTCATACCTTTTGTTTCCATTTTTGCATGTTAACCCAGTAACTGATAAATGTATACTAAAAGGTTCATTTTGAAGTATTGTACAGAATGTAGGCACTATGTTACCCTTGCAAAAGCTCTTCTTCTTTGTTTTGTTGGGTTCCATTGTTAGGTATAACTGATGATACTTATTGCTTTCCTTACATTGTTTTAATGCACATAGCCCATAATGGTCATCAAGCAATTTCATTCCATTCCAAATAGCCTACTTTTACAGTTCCCTTGTCTTATAATTTCCCAACCTCTTGCCAGGTAGTGGCAGTTCAATCGACATTTGTATCTAGAAGTATTGTATTCACTGCATTAACCACTAAAGTGATCAGCCACTAATAAACCTATAATATTTTTACTTGTTTATGGATTAAGTAAAATTTGATAAACTATTTATTTTCCTGGCTTATTTTTCCAAGGCTGGACTACCTGACCTTAAAGACCAACAAGCAGTTCAAAATTTTTTTCTGGAAGAAGTACAGAAAGGAGAAGAATTATTAGCAATGGGTAGGTGTATAGAAACTGCACTATTTATCATTCATGTCCAATAGCTTAAAATTTTTTATTATGTCTATAATGTAATTGAACTAAATGCATAGACCGAGGCAGCAGACTTGACAGCATTAAATTTTGAAATATTTTTTTTGTACATGAATGTGATGGAAACTAGTACAGAGTGAGCACATCAAGGCCACAAATTTGATAAATCAATATTTTGCAGAAAAAGGAATATGACAGTGAAAACCACTAAATTTTTAAACCATCAAATACATTCATCTATACCAAGATAATTAATATAGCTGTTATAAATTTTCTAATCTGAGTTCATGTCTGCAATAACATCCTGAGCACTATTGCTCAGACATCTTTCTATATAATATCAGTTATCAAGCTTTATGCCATCCTGAACTGCCAGCCATTGACCTAGTTTTGTAAGACACTTTACATTGAAGGAAAAAAGAGGAAAGCCATTTGCTATCTTCTTCAACATCCTCAAGTGTGATACAGGGCTCCAAGATGCTGCTGAGATACATACTGTAATGGAAGAGAGAGATACCTGGAGGGCTTTGGAATTTGTATCCCAAGATGGTGTTGGCTGATACCTGTGACTTATTCATTCATTCATCAAACTAAGGGTGACAAGTACTGCAGTCATCACATGTCATTCAACATCTGCCTAAGAATTGTATAATTTCTTGTTGCATAGCCTATTTTAGCTTCTTGCTAGTGGTTGGATGTGGGTTGTTACATATTCAGTGGCAGATGGTGTGTAACCACTCAATAATGGTAATGATAATAATAATAATTAAATAGTAGTAGTAGTAGTAGTAGTGATGGTAGCAGTAATGATGATGATGGTGATGATGATGACAATGAGATGCAATTCCATATGTCATATTCCGTATTCCATATTTCAAAACCAGGGTAGGTAGAGCTTTTGGCCTTGATCGGAAGTCTACCTAGGAGAGGGACCACTCTAAATTCAAAGCCCCCAGGTCAGGGTTATGATGAAGTCATGGGCAGCAGCATGATGACAGCACACAATGATGGGCATATGAACCTCGATTGATCATTGGCAGGAATCAACTGCAACTTTATTGCAACTACAAACCATTTGTTGGCATTCCTGGTATCCGTTAAAATGACTTCATCTGGAAGGATAGGAGAAAGTTCTGTAGAAATCCTATGCTTCCCTTTGGTCTACAGCTGTTATTATGTCCTAAATCCATGTATCCATGGTTGGAGCAGCTGGTGACTTGTTGTAAAATGTAACCACTGAAACAATGTAGGATTTACTTGAATATGTTGGCTAATATTGTATATGGAGATATGGCTACCACATCTGGGGCAACCAATGTGCCACACAATGTTAGTGACAGGTCAGTGGTGCCAAATGAACGGCTGTCATTATTTAAACCATAGCAGCGTTTACAGTTGGCTACTTGTAATGTTAGAACAACCTTAAATTGTTTAAATTTGGTGGCTGATGAGCTTCACAGCCATAATAATGATATAACCACTATAACTGAAGCAAGAGTTCCTGGAAACTTTATTGATTCATCTTTCGGTGACCCTGCTTACAAATGTTATTATTCTGGAGGTGAAAGTAGAGAATATGATGTATCCACCCATGTAAGGAAAGATCTCCCTGAAGCAGTACTTAATTTTGTGACTCACTCTGACAGAATTAGTTTGGTGGAATTTAAAGGCACTGTCAATCTTTCGCTGGTCACTTTTTACGCACCAACTAATGAACATACAGATGAATCCAAGAACGCCTTGTATAATGACTTACAAATGGTCTTATCCAAAGTAACTGAAAAGAAAGTGCTGATTCCAGCTGCTGATGTGAACGTAGGAACTGGAAGTGATCGTTTGGCATGGTCTGATTTCATGGGACCTTCCGGGACCCGTTCAGTCAATATCAACAGTGCATGATTTTTGAGTTTTGCAGCAAACAATAATCTGTTCATGGCAAACTCTTGGTTCAGGTATAGGACAGAGCACAAGAGCACTTGGTTTTCAAATGATGGTAAAACACGTAAAGAAATTGATCATTTTTTTATTTCGAGGCGCTTCAAGTCTTTAATTCCAGATGTCAGAGTGAAACAAGGTGCAGTGATTGGATCAGACCATAGTTTGGTTGTCGCTCAGGTTCTTTTAAGGGCGCAGAGTTGTAGAAAGTCTTGCAGAAAAGTATCGGGTGAAAGTTAGCAACCGCTTTGAGACTCTGACGGATCACAATGTTGCTGACAATGATGATATTGAAAAAGATTGGGCAGGGTGTTGAATGAATCAGTAAAGAGTGTCTGTCTTCCAAAAAGCTAAGAAGTAAGTGTTGGATTTAAGATAACACACTGGAACTTGTTTCGGAAAGAAGAGCTTTGCAGTTTAAAAATAAGGAGGAGAGAAACCGTTTGAATCGGGAAGTTAAGTCTAGCCTTGCTAATACGAGGAGAATCAGTATAACGAGAAACAGCAGACATGAAACAGGCTGGAGCCACTGCAAACAGTAGGAAGTTGTTTGAAACCTTGCGATACATCACGACTCAACGATCTTCTGTAAGTGAGAACATTAGGGATTCAAGTGGTGACATGATCTCAGGAAAGGAAACAAGGCTTGAGGCATGGGCAACTTATTTCGATACTTATTACTCAATAAAGATTACCCTCAAATTCTGGATGCGGAACTTCACAATAGCGGCAGCAGACATGGTGAAGAATTACGATTCCCGGATAACTGCCCTTCCAAGGTACAAATAAAAATTGCAATCAAGAATCTGAAGAAAAGAAAGTTAGCGGATTTTGATGAAATTTCTCTAGAACAGATTACAAAAGATATGAAATTATCCACATGGGATTGACATAATTGGTATAATTGAACATCATCATCATATCATCATATTCGGTTTAACGTCCGGTTTACATGCTAGCATGTGTTACATGCAGTAATAAAAATATTTAATTGCTTTATCACACCTAGTCCTTTGATTTTTAATTATCTAACAGAAAGTTATTTAAGTGTCTTCATTTTGCAATTTACGCATGTTCAACAGTTCCTTTTTGTTTGTGTAGTTAAGGATCTCGAACTTTTCTTGCAAACATAGGTTGCACTTTTTTGATTTGTATGAATATGATTGCGCGTGAGTGATAACCGACCATTTCGGTGTGGGGATGATGTTCTTTTCTTCCAGGTCTCATACGTACGATGANCATCATCATATCATCATATTCGGTTTAACGTCCGGTTTACATGCTAGCATGTGTTACATGCAGTAATAAAAATATTTAATTGCTTTATCACACCTAGTCCTTTGATTTTTAATTATCTAACAGAAAGTTATTTAAGTGTCTTCATTTTGCAATTTACGCATGTTCAACAGTTCCTTTTTGTTTGTGTAGTTAAGGATCTCGAACTTTTCTTGCAAACATAGGTTGCACTTTTTTGATTTGTATGAATATGATTGCGCGTGAGTGATAACCGACCATTTCGGTGTGGGGCTGATGTTCTTTTCTTCCAGGTCTCATACGTACGATGAAAGGGTTGTGGTGTTACTGTACTTTTTGTTGCTTGGTGATTGCTTATGTCCATTATATCTTGTCTCGAAATCCTTTTCGGTCAACCCAATATAAACTTTCTTCTGGACTTCCGGTGCAGTAACTTCACATTTATGTATGACTGATTTTTCTTTACAATTACCGTACAAAGGACATTCGTCTTTTTTCCTACAGTTACATGGTAACTTCGCTGATAGATTAGGCGATGCTATTTTTATTGTGGAAGTTTGATTTACCCAACATTATCAGTGAAGCTGTAACTCACTTTCGTGTTGTTGCGATTAAATAGGTTGTGTAGACGCTTTGATGATGGAAAATGTTTATCAAGTAGGTTCAGAAATCTGCGTGCAACGTTGGTTGACACATTTTTCTAAATGGTTGATTAAACCATATGACGTTTCTTGGCTGGTTTCTTCTTTGGTTGGGTCCAGGATCCGGATTGTAATTCAGCTTGGTGACGTGGTATCCACTTTTTTCAAAGCATCTTCATAGGCGGTTTTTGATTCATTAAAAAATGCTTCGTTTGACGAGTTTTCTGAAAGTCTCTTGGAAATTGAAATCCGTAGTTGATCAAGGACTTGTTTAGAGTGGTTTGAAGATATTTTTTCTTAGAGGAAACAGTCATTGGGTTTCTTGTACGGACGAAATGAGCTCGCAAGTAGGTCCATAGTTATTTCGAGGAAGTGAACAGAACGGAGTCCAGTGGCTATTTCGATCTGCAGGATGATACCTTTGAAGATCGGAATGATATTTTTTCTCATTGGACCGTCATCACGTTAAAGCCCAATATCACCTTTGTTCGTCAGATTCGAAAGTTTGTGTAAAATTAGAAGTCCTACCAGTTCACATATCTCCGTGACGTCGAAACTACCCATATTGACGTCAAAACAGTTGTTAATGGAATTTTTTTGCCCATGCGTTAAAGAGCAAAAGTGATTTTCTACAGTGGTAAATGGTACGTAAATCTTTATCACTGATTGTTGTGTGTTGTTTTGCGAAATCGATGGCTTCTTTGTGTATGTATATACATACTTTTCTTTTATTTATCTTGATAATGGGTGGACATTGAAATGTTCTAAAAAATATTCTACGGTTTTCATAGCAATGCTAAAAAGGAGGACCTTGATTACAGAGTAGTGCTACAACATCTATGAAAAGGAATTAGGAATTCATGTGTTACGTATACTTAGACAATGTTTTCACATAAGAAATTAAACAGTTAAACAAATCTTACATTTTATACTTCATTTTTTTATTGTCCTGTTTTACGTAGAATGGTGATAAATGATGATGATGATGATGATGATGATGATGATGATGATACTTATAACGATAATAATAATAATGGCGATGATGATATTAATTTGCAATTTGAATTTCATTCATTTATTAATTATTTATTCATTCAACCGTTCTTTCAATTATTCATTCACTCATTGTATTTCCTGTCAAGAACAAAAATCAAGATGACAAATGACTCTATCAAAGAGTACATGTAAATGTAAAGTTTGACATTTTTTCTGAGAGACGAGTTGAAGGCTATACTAGCTTGCTTGTGTTAGAGCGTGAGTTTCAAACCAGTCACATCGTAAGATGATAATGTACTGCATAACCACACTTTATCACTGATGAAATAATTTAATTGATTACTATATTACTTTGCTAAATCATTTTTGTGCCACTTACAGGTCAATATGAAGAAAGTGTGCATCATTTGACAAATGCTGTAGCTGTTTGTGGGCAACCACAGCAACTCTTACAAGTATTTCAAGGAACATTACCACCAAACGTTTTCCAAATGCTTTTGAAGAATTTAGCATTACTGGGATCAACGCCACAAGTAAGTTTATTGCACTTTAGCCTTTTTGTGTGTGGTGAAGGGGGTTCGGGGTACGGGTTTTACCAAAAGTGGAGTGGAAAATATGATAACATGTCAGAACAAATGTAAATATTTAGGCTTGCAGATCTACACCTGCTTGTGCTTCTATCCCCGTAAGCAATCGTGTATAATAGCTTTCAACGAATACATTTGTTAGCCCTATACAATACCATCTGGACAATACAGCAACTAGAAAAATACTATGTTTACAATGGGTTCATTACAAAAAGCACTACGAGGAAAAAAGGTATAATTTTAATTGGATTTCAGGACTTGTGGACAATTATTAATGGTTACTATTTTCTTTAAATTGGTTCAAAATGTTACGTTTCCAATAACAGCGTCTCCGAGAAAATCTCATTGTATTGCTCATGTAATTGCGATAAATTAGATGACCATAAAGCATTGTTCTTACTTATTTCCTGCCCTTTATGTCACAAACACAGGAGTGATTTGCCAGGTTCGTCGACATAATCTTATTGATTGCTTTTATCCCAGCTGACTGCCATGAAAGGCTGTTATACCAGTTTTCTATTTTCTCACACCACATTTCTTTTGGCCCGCGTCTTCTCCCCATGCCTTAAAGCATCCATTGAAAAGCAGCCCTATTAGTAGATTCTTCTTTGTCACGCAGTAGATGAGCCAGCCAATTCTCCAATGCCTCTGCTGTTCCCTTGCGTTCGCCATATTCTGCTATGATAAACCCGTTTTCACTTTTTCAGAACTGTAACTATAGAGACGTACAAGGCATGCAACCGCCCTGCTGCCCGTCAGTTGTTTTACCTTATATGTGATTATCTTTAGATCACCTATCTCTGCAATATTTTGTCGATATCAGTACCCGTTGCCGCAAGCAGAGCAATATCCTTAGCAAAGTCTAGACCTTCGGGCGTTGACATGACCGCACACAAAATAACTTTTTTCTGGCCCTTGATTTCCCGTATAACCCAGTCTGGGGCTATGAAAAAGGACAGGGATGACAGAGTGCAGCCGTCCCTAAGAGTATTTTTTACTTTAAAGTTTTAATATATTGTTGACTGCAGATGATTTTGCACGCACTCCCATAATACATTGTTGGTTGTGTTCACTACTTTTTCTGGTATGCTGTGCTCCTATGCTTGTTTCAGGGTGGAAACTATTAATGGATTCCTCGAAGTCAATGAACGATGCCCGAAGTACCACGTTACACCTGCTCGAACGTTTCAGTTGCTTCTTCGGACTTTGATCGGTTAGCGCCATGTGCCATTTGCCGGTTGGCCTTTTACAAGGAGGGCCTCGTTATGTAGAAAAAGGTTGCATCTTGACATTTAAGAGGTCCGTAGCTTCAGAGTTTATACATGGTAGAGGTAGTAACATCATCCCCAACCTCCCACGTTTATCTGTGCTTCGAATTGACAGAGCCCCATAAGGCATCTGGTGGTGTTAAGGGAACGTTTACAGAGGTATTTTTTTACTTCTAATGGACAGGATTTTTATCGGGTAACCTTTTTCAGAAAGTTACAGTGATGGAGTAATTGGGAAAATGTAATTTTGCATTGTAAAAGGTACCTCATGTTTTCCAATATACTTTTAATGAAAAATCATTCTTGAGTAAACTCGCTGGCATTTATTTTCCTTGAAAAATGGAAAGCGGTAGTATAAAACCAATTGTCTTTGTTTATTTCAAGCTGTGCACGTAAGTACCCAATAATTTCGTCCTTCTTAACGTATGACCCACTCCTTGCACTAAACCTTGACGTGGTGGAGTGGCTTGCGTGTTTTTACGATCCGGAGAGCTATGCTGGCGGGAACTTTAGTTCCTGGTAGGTTTAACCATGCCAGACAGGTCNGATAAACCCGTTTTCACTTTTTCAGAACTGTAACTATAGAGACGTACAAGGCATGCAACCGCCCTGCTGCCCGTCAGTTGTTTTACCTTATATGTGATTATCTTTAGATCACCTATCTCTGCAATATTTTGTCGATATCAGTACCCGTTGCCGCAAGCAGAGCAATATCCTTAGCAAAGTCTAGACCTTCGGGCGTTGACATGACCGCACACAAAATAACTTTTTTCTGGCCCTTGATTTCCCGTATAACCCAGTCTGGGGCTATGAAAAAGGACAGGGATGACAGAGTGCAGCCGTCCCTAAGAGTATTTTTTACTTTAAAGTTTTAATATATTGTTGACTGCAGATGATTTTGCACGCACTCCCATAATACATTGTTGGTTGTGTTCACTACTTTTTCTGGTATGCTGTGCTCCTATGCTTGTTTCAGGGTGGAAACTATTAATGGATTCCTCGAAGTCAATGAACGATGCCCGAAGTACCACGTTACACCTGCTCGAACGTTTCAGTTGCTTCTTCGGACTTTGATCGGTTAGCGCCATGTGCCATTTGCCGGTTGGCCTTTTACAAGGAGGGCCTCGTTATGTAGAAAAAGGTTGCATCTTGACATTTAAGAGGTCCGTAGCTTCAGAGTTTATACATGGTAGAGGTAGTAACATCATCCCCAACCTCCCACGTTTATCTGTGCTTCGAATTGACAGAGCCCCATAAGGCATCTGGTGGTGTCAAGGGAACGTTTACAGAGGTATTTTTTTACTTCTAATGGACAGGATTTTTATCGGGTAACCTTTTTCAGAAAGTTACAGTGATGGAGTAATTGGGAAAATGTAATTTTGCATTGTAAAAGGTACCTCGTGTTTTCCAATATACTTTTAATGAAAAATCATTCTTGAGTAAACTCGCTGGCATTTATTTTCGTTGAAAAATGGAAAGCGGTAGTATAAAACCAATTGTCTTTGTTTATTTCAAGCTGTGCACGTAAGTACCCAATAATTTCGTCCTTCTTAACGTATGACGAATATTTCTATTTGCCAAGAAATGAATGCCAGTAGTTCCAAGGTATACAGAAAGATCGATGTTCACCATCACAAGGGGATATATATATAACGAGACATATGGATAATGGTTAGAACTGGAAGTGATAGTGTTGGTAAGTGGTGGTTGGGTGTTGATGGGTGGTGAGTAACAGGTAGAATTATATTATTCATCAGCTTTAGCTATCTTAATTGTTATTCGGGGGTTGTTTTTTTTGGGGGGGGGTATTCGGTTCTGTTGATTTAAGGACAAAACTGGATTTTTTTCTGTTGACATATTACATGTAGTTGCTTCAGATAATATAAGCATATTGTTAAAGTATTTTATCCTGCTGCAGTAAGCAATAAAGCTACTGTTTACCACACTATGCTCCCCAACGCATAAAAAGGAGGACTAAAACGGGTTTGAGAGAGAGCAATAATACGGTAGAATGGCATTTGCATATTTCACTGGGGTTTTTGCAATACCAGTAATTCTTTCATTGTTCAGACGCCCAACAAAAATGTCTGGGAAAGTATTTTTAGAACATGCAGCTCAATTCACGAGAGTAGATTTGAGTAATAACATCTATCGATTAAGTAAGTTACGGTAATTGCTTTGGTTGATCATCAATTGTATTCTCTATTATACATGTGGTTAAAGTTGTATCTGTTTGGGAGGGTGTTATAGTAGGGGAGGAAAATATGTGAGAATATGATAATTTAAATATAATGAATATTGGAATTCAAATATAGTATTTCGTTATTGAATCAACAAAAAGGAGAAGTCAGCTTTGTTTAAGAAAAGTCGTCGTTTTATATTCTAGACAGATATTCTGATTTTCAGTTACTTTGGTACTTATTGATGTAATTGATTGGCAAAAATATTAGTTCCCATGCCAAAGCTTTAACTTAAAGACAGTCCTTTCAGCATTCCTGTTTTGGGTGACTTTATTTTTAGTGGTGACGAAGTTTGTGTTACACTTACAGTGTCACATTCGTGACTAGCAAAATATTAGAGCAATTTTTTCTGTACGTTTTAACCCATTTTTTTTTATTTCAAAATATGAATAAATATAGTAAAAGGAAAAATTAGAGAATGCATATTTGATCAGCAAAATAATTGTATATCAAAGTAAAATGTTTTGTTTGTTTGGTTTTTTTTTTCATGTTCTCTAGAAGGCTCCAGCTGGACCAGATTCAGAAGGACTAGACTAGTACCACTATTGCCGACCCCACAGCCATAATGGGCTGGGTGCTTGTGATGCTTGAGAAATTTCAATGGGCAATCAAAATTATTGCTATCCCATTAAGTTTCATTGATCATGATGTCTCCTGCCAGAACGAAAATAGATTATTGTTGGTGGTGATCTTTATTAATGTAAAATATCGGTGTCATTTTGTGCTAACGAGCCTTGCTTTTGTTGTAATGTTCTTCTTTTCATCTGACACCTTTCTACCCAAAAGGCTAGTCGATTATAGAACAACAGGCTTTTTTGCCGATCATTTATTTCAAGACATTGTAAATTTCTTGTTAGGACATTTTGAATGTGATGGAAGCATCAAAGATGGGATAGGACAAGTTGTTTCTTCTGTTTAATGAACTAAGGGTCTGTGAAAATTTTAAGGCAAGTTTACGTTAGCTGTGTATCCATAGTCATTTTGTTCCGGCCGGATCTTTTGTATAGTAAAAATTCAATGGTTATGAATTGCTATGGCCACTGAGCTGTTTGAAGCCATAAAATAGTATAATTTAACTGTTTTTTAACAAGCAAGTCTCTTTCGTCACTCTTTTTATCAACGTTTGAACCTGTTGTCAAGACCAAAGTGGTATTGCAGACAAGCAATTTTCTTAAAAGTACCATCGCAGTGCTCTACCGATTTTTCGAAAGGATTTGTGAAAGATATCTTTTTAGATTTCTCACTCAGATTCTTGGTTAATACGCCGGATTGAAAATTTTAGTTGGGAGTGAGGGGCCATCTTTTGCTCAAGCTGAGGCAGAAAAGGTTGAGGATATACTTCAAGGTCTTATTGTCTTTTGTAAATCAGTTTTTTTCATTAATCTCGAACATTTTTTCAATTATTTAATTCTTTCATTTTGCACAAAGAAGTACTCCTGGCGGTCAAACTCTTTACCACGTTTTTACCAAATTATAAAACTTGGTAAAAAACTCGTTGGTTTGTCTGGAGAATCTATGTATGTTTCGTCTTCCCAAGTTTCTTTAGCACTAGGGAGAACATGGTCATAAATCCACATGTTCTTTTCATGACATTGTTTTCAGAGGCGAGCACGAAACTTCAAGATGAAACACATACAGTGAATGTCTTGCAGCTTTGTTCGTAATTAAACGGCACTGTCATATCAAAATATACTTTCAGGCGTGAAAAGTTGAGAATAATGGACATTTTGTAATGCGTCAATTAAGAGTTGTCATACCGATTTATAATGGTATGCGTTGTGATAAAAGATTGTACCTTAACATGTTACAGGTTTTGGATTATTGTTTACTTTAGTTTTGAGAAAAAGATATTCGTTTATTAAGATTTCCAAATGATTTATCTTGTTATTAAATATTTAAAGCGTAATTGTATAGAATTCTGCGTGCTGATCAGGACTAGGGTTGACCAACGTACTACCTCGATTGATGGATTATTTGAGGGGTTGTTTGACCTTCGATTCTCACACAAGCAGAACTGTGCCCGAATACCTCGATTTCAGAAATGGCTCAGAAAAAGCTTACGACTCACGACATGATAAATATTTTACATCTATCACTTCGGTTTCTCGTCGATATACCGCTTCAAAGAAAATTAACAATCACAACAACGGTCGGAAGCGAGTAAAACGACAATCCGAACGTCTACCAAAATCGAATGTCGGCTGTGCCATTAACTATTTTTAAGTGCTCTTTTGCTGCAGAGTTTGTGGCAAAACAGCGCCGTTGTTTTGTTTATCATTAACACGTAATCAAATATCACCAGAAACACCAGACAAGAATCGCACGTCCATGATATGATTAAACTGCTTCTGTAATTGAATAAGTACTTTTGATTGTTTACATTCAGAAAGCGCGCGAAAATTTCGTTGTTCTGGTAAGAGGGGTGAGTTCAGTGGCAGTCAGGCATATATATATATATATATATATATATATATACTGACCGCTGAAGACAAGGATCATCGTGTTTGACGAAGTCAGCCGTACAACTTGTCAATGAGTGATTTATAGGTTTTCTTTTGTTTGTTTCGGAACAACACAGGTCCAAACAATTTAAAAAATCAAGTTAAAAAAATCTTTGAGCAGTCAAAACAGTAGAAGCTTTACTCTAAGAATTGCGAATCACATAATTACGAGAAGGGTCGCATACTGTACTTACACAACAGTTGGGCTTTAGGGAGAGACGAGGCGGGGGTGCAGGAAATCTTTTTTTACTTTTTGGTGTGTGTATATTGGTCACAGGTCGTCAGTGAGTGGATGTCGTAACCTGTAAAAAATAGTTTGAAATTTGTCGTATTTCAATTTGATCAGTTATCAGATATGAGGCGGTCCGTGCAGGCATAGCATTGGTTTATCGATAAAACGCATGTCGAAATGCTGAGGAGTCTAATGTGATAAAGCATGGTGGGATTTCAGATATATGGGTCAATTTGCGGAGGCCAAGTCCCAACTTGATTTTACTGTACAGCAAAGCTAATAGAACAGAGGACTGCATTGGAAAATGACAATACAAACAACGCCTGCTTCTCTCAATGACCCCACTGTAAATTCGCCAGTGCAAGCCTTGTTTCCAGTTTAGCGTAAAAGGTTGAAAGAGTGGGTTTGAAACTTATTTTGAACTGAATTTGGACTATTTTTCAGTGGATAAATTTCGTTGAGGTAAGTGGAATGAATTTTGAGACAGACTTGCATGGAAGTCAGTTTTGTGCCCAAAACTATCATCGACTAATTATAAATATATTTTTAAAGACCGTTGTCAAAGGTCTTACTTGAATCCAGCATATTTGGAAGGGAGGAGCTGCAGAGGTATTATCTGGGGTGAGCTACACACAAAGGGATGACCGCAGCTGATACCCTTAGCACAGTATCTGCAACATACTGTTTCAGACCTCGCGTTATCAGAATTGGAGCATTTTCTCATCTTGTCCATCGAAAGTCTTCTGGTCTGATTTTTAAAATATCGAAAAGTAATCGGTGTGACTCCATGGTTACTGTGTAGAAAGTTAATCTGTATATTTCCAAAACATTCCGAAAATGGATTACAATGTTACCCATTACTAAAAAGATAGAAGCAAGTTTAGACTGAGAAGATATTCAAAAATCCCAAAGTAATCGTGTTGGGACCACAACGTGTGTTTAAAGAACAGGAATCCATAGTGGTACAAAAATCGGAACGTCAATGGTTTTGATTTTTTCAATATGCCTGTCTCACAGAAACCAACAGTAACACGAAACATTCTTGCACCACTATATTCCAGAAACCGCAATGTTTAAGGATGCATCTGTTTTGTATGAAGTGTATGGTAATTACTATCTGATTCTTGTTGACAATTTAGAAAATTTTGAAGTTGGGAAGTTGAAAATGGGAAGCAACTAACTCAGCATCTATAATTCCACATCTATAACTCCATACCGGCAGAAGGTTTGCTTACTGTTGCATTATAATGCAACAGTATGGATGTATGGATACCTTACGTCGGCGCCTAATTACGATGGAGATGTTTACAAGAAGTACTCTGCAGTACAAAAGTAAGGAGCTTAAGAAGTTCGCGACGACATGAGAATTTGTTTGGACGGCTTGTGAAGTCCAGCCAATGACGCCTAATGTTCTGTCTGTCTGTGTTGGTGCCCTGCCATTTCATGACGTTGGCGATCATGGCTTTCCAACGTTTTCTGTCTTTTGTGGCTTTCAGCAGTTCTACTTCTGTAATATCGGCTGCCCTCCCCGCCAGCACCTCTTTCTTCATCCAACTGCTTACGCTATTTAAGAATGTGTTCTCTGACGCCCTCTACTTCTGCTGCCTTCTATTTTTCCCGTGATGGTGAGATTCTCCAATTTTTCTTTTCTCATAATGTGGCGAAAGAATTCCAGTTGTCGCTTTCGAAGTTTCCTCGTCAACGTTCTTCCTCTGCAGGACTTCCTCGTTCGTAATCATCTTTGTCCATGATATTTTTAACATTCTTCTATGAAACCACATTTCTGTTGCCTCTAACGTTTTCTCCATTGCGGCTGAAATTGTCCAGCATTCACTACCGTACAATAAGGTTGACAACACGTAGCATTCTAAAATTCGTATCTTTGTAGCTATTGACAATTGTCGGTTTTTTAAGATTTTTGAAAGGTTTTCGAACGTAGTTTTCGCAATTCCTATCCTTCTTTTGATCTCTTTGTCGCTTTTGCCATCTGTTGTTAACACGCTTCCTAGGTATTTGAAGTTTTCAGCTTGTTTGATGGTGCTGTTGCCAACTTTTAGAGAGCATTTCGGAATAATTGCTTTTTTACTAACTACAAGGCACTCTGTTTTCTTACAATTAATTGTTAGACCTTTTGCTTCGCTAGCTTCTACAACTTTATCAAGTAACTTTTGAAGTTGTTCTTCTGACTCCGAGACAAGAACGGTATCGTCTGCGTAGCGTAAGTTGTTAATATTGTGTCCACCGACGGTGATGCCTTGCAAGCCATATAATTCTCTCATTATAGTTTCACTATACAGATTAAACAGGTCAGGTTAGAACACACATCCTTGACGCACGCCTCGTTTAATTTTCGTGAAGTCGCTAAGTNGTTAACACGCTTCCTAGGTATTTGAAGTTTTCAGCTTGTTTGATGGTGCTGTTGCCAACTTTTAGAGAGCATTTCGGAATAATTGCTTTTTTACTAACTACAAGGCACTCTGTTTTCTTACAATTAATTGTTAGACCTTTTGCTTCGCTAGCTTCTACAACTTTATCAAGTAACTTTTGAAGTTGTTCTTCTGACTCCGAGACAAGAACGGTATCGTCTGCGTAGCGTAAGTTGTTAATATTGTGTCCACCGACGGTGATGCCTTGCAAGCCATATAATTCTCTCATTATAGTTTCACTATACAGATTAAACAGGTCAGGTTAGAACACACATCCTTGACGCACGCCTCGTTTAATTTTCGTGAAGTCGCTAAGTTCATTGGCAGCTCTCATACATGCTGATTGTTCCCAGTATAGGTTGCGCAGCAGTCTTAAGTCTTTGCCATCTATTTCTATGGAATACATTAGCTTCAGAAGTTCTTCATGTTTCATCTTGTCAAACGCTTTTGTGTAGTCGATAAAGCACAAGTACAAGTCTTTTTGCATTTCTATGACTCTTTCAGAAATCATTCGTATCATCCAGATCGCGTTCCGTATGCCAGCATCCTCTTTCAAAACCACTTTGCTCTTCACCAATTTCTGCCTTGATTTTACTGCGTGCTCTAGACATAATAATCCTTAGAATAATTTTCATGATTTGGCTCATCAGGCTAATTGTTCGGTGTAATTCGCAGTCAATTGGTCCTGGCCTTTTTGGTAGTGCAATGAAAATGGATTTACTCAGTGCTTGTGGAATTTTGCCAGTCTCGTATATTTCATTAATTATTTCTGTAAGTATGTCAACTTCAAATTCGTCTAATGCTAATATCATTTCTACTACTATTTCGTCTGGGCCAGCTGCTTTATTCTTTTTCATTTTGTTGATAGCTGCTCTCACTTCGGACTTCAGGATTGTCGGGCCGTCCATGTTCTTTTCAATCCTTGGTTTGTCTCCTCTTTCATCATGGAACAGTTCTTCAATGTACTCTTTCCATCTTTCTAGTATTTGTTCTTTTTCTACGATAATTGTTCCATCTTTTGCTTTTGAACACCCAGAAGATGAGCATGTTCTTTGACCAGTGATTTCTCAAATTTTTTGGTACCCGGTACATAATGGAAGGTTCGGTTTTTATATTATTTTCTATGTCTTCACATTTTTGGCTTGACCATGCTTCTTTTTCTCTACACCATTTACTTTTTATCTTTTTATTCATTTCTTTATATTCTTTACTATGTTTGTTAGCAATTTGTCTTCTTTCATTCATCAATTCTAAGATTTCATTAGTTATCCATTTATTTTTCTTTCTTCTTTCGCATTTGTGGCCAAGGTTTAACGATGTTGAGGTTACGGCAGTTTTGAAAGAGTACCACTTGTCTGTTGTTTCTTCTAGTAGATATTCGTATCTGTTTTTTACTTCCACTGCATATTCATTTTTGAGATCGGTATCTTTTTGTAGTAGTTCAATTTGTTGTTTTGGAGTGGACTTCAGCTTTTTTAACTTCTTTAGTTTCACAGCTAAACTGCAGATAATAGGAACATGGCCACTGTCACAATCTACACCTGGATAAGCTTTCGATTGTTTTACTGCGTTACTGAAACGGCTGTTGATTGTGATATAGTCGATTTGGTTTTTGTGTTCTCCGCCTGGGCTTCCCCAGGTCCACAGACGTCTTGGATGCTGGTTAAAACAAGTGTTTGTGATTACTTGGTTATTTGCTTCACACCACTGGGCCCATTTCTCTCCTCTTTCATTCCTCGTACCAAGGCCATATCTACCTATCACTTCTTCTTCTCCATCTTTTCCAACTTTTGCATTTAGATCTCCCATTATTATAATAATTTATTGAGATTTGCATTGTGTTTTAGCTTTGTCAAGTATATCGTAAAAATCTTCTATCTCATTGTCAGTACTGTCAGCTGTTGGTACGTATACCATGATGGTTGAAATGTTAAAAGGATTTCCTTTTATTTTAACTAGCATGATTATTTCAGATAGTTGCCAATGTTCCATTAGACATTTGCTCACTTCTTCGTCTAACAGTATACCGACTACTCTTTCGTGCTTTTCTCCGCCAGCATAGATCATTCTAAAATTGTCGCTTTGAAATTCCCCATTTATTTTCCATCTTGTCTCACATAGTCCTAGGATGTTGATTTCGAGCCTTTCCATTTCTTGCTTAACATTTTCAAGTTTACCAGATTGTAATAACGTTCTAATATTCCAAGTTCCGATTCTAATGATCTCCTTGTTGCAGACAGTCGCTTGATGACCGTGCGGTGCCATCTGTCGCACGTGGGCAACCTTACCGAGCGAAGAGCCGACTGTTGTCTTGGCCCTATTCACGCTGTTATCTTTATTGCTTTAACGTTTTATTACCATGATTGTTCTTGGCAAAGGTCAGGACCTTTAGGACAATGGTTTGCCATTGCCTTCTGTCCCATGCAGTGCCCGTACTGAGCGGTGATCTCGGCCGTTGTCCTTGCAAGAAGGGTCTTCTGCCCGACATCTTAACTACTGAGCCATTAATTACAATTACAATGTAATAGTTACAATGTATGCTCCAGAACGTCATCCACCACCTGCATCCATGGCTTCACTGTAACCCGAGCAGGGAGGCTATTGGGTGCTACACCTTGCCCAAGGGTGACCCAGTCATTTAGGTGCTCACCACGCATCATGAAACCGTCAGTCGCAGCAATACCAATCACATATTTCAAAAAGCTTACATTTTGCTAGATAGAGACAATGGAGGGTTAAATCTACCTCATCTGAAAGTAAGTCAATTATCACGACCCCGAATCGACACGAAAAGGGATCGCAATGAATTTGTTAATCTGTAGAAGGAACCTTCGTCATAACCTCGTACAACTACCATTGGACGATGAGGACCATCAGAAGCGCAAACATGCACTACTCATATCATGAATAGAAGTAAGTCCGCCACCACATGCTACAGCATCCATTTTGAGCTGATATTGACAGTACCGTGGCCAGATCCACGCCACCGACCACCTCTTCAACTTTGCCAAAGGTGGCATCTAAGCTACCGGAACCTAGCCTTTTTACAAATATTGAACTCGTGTCGCCAAACCACTAGATAACAAAATTATCCAAGAAAACCTAAAATCAAGGATGACAAAGTTTTTATGATTACATCTTTATTTTAGAAAATAGGAATCAGGGGTGCCAGAAGAACTCGTGGGGTAGGTATAGCTGTATCTGTGTGCTTTCTAGAAAAATGCAAGAGCGGTTGTAAGAACCGCCGTAGAATGAAAATTATTCGCTTGCCTATGACATGATCAAAACTGTCATAATAACGAGAGAACAACATTCAAGCACGAACAAATAAAACCAACCCCATCTGAACCTTAGCTCTTCTGTGGCACGGCCCTTTAAGCCCCCAGGAAACAATCAACGGTTTTAACGATCCTTTTGTAATGTGCTTGATTTGACTCACGTCACTTCTGGAACAATTGAGATGTAATCAAGCAAACCAACGGCTTCACCCAATGTTTATTCTCTTATCGACTACGAGTTCTCCCTGCCTGTAAAGGCAAGAGAGAAAGTGTTGAGTTGTCAAGGAAAATACTGGATAATCTAACATTATCTTGGCTTGGGTTATTGGCAAGGTGCAGGTTGACTGCCTGGTAACTGAACACCTTCAGCATGACTCAAACTGACATTTTAGTCATCACCTTAGTAATAAAAAGACTTTTGCAATTGAAAGTTTCGAAATATGATTGACACAACTGAGAGTTTTCTGTGATGATTTCCTTTGTTTTAGTTTTCCTCAGAGAAGAGTGTGATCAAATTAAAGGCTACAAAAACACAATTTATGTCATATTCATAATAACTAGTGGTATCATATTCTTGAAAATATTATGATCCATCCTACTTTCAACAGTGAATTTCAGTTATGTTAAGATCCCAAGCATTCACACAAGTACTGATTTGGTGGATTGAATTTGTAAGGATGATCTTGCTTCTTGCATTGTATTTTCAAAATTCTTATACAGTGGGTCTTACCTTTCACTACTGATCCCTTAAAAAAGTGAAAATCCAAATTAACTCTTTTCCTCGTAAACAACTTGTAAACCTCTTTAATGTAATCTTTCTTCTTACAAATCTCTTTATTGTCCCTCAGTGTTACTAACCCACGTTCGGAAATATCAACAGGAGAGGGTTTGAAACAGAGGAAAGGAGGTGGAAAACCATCAGATCAAAAAAATACTTATAGGATTTCTCACAAACTCAAAAACAACTTTCCAGTCAGAAGATGTCTCTGCTGAAAAGCAATAGACAAGACATTTTCTTGGACCGTGTGGATTATCAACTGACAACTCAAAGCCCAAAATAAATGAAAAATAACATATTTTGATCCATCGATATAGGGCTGCAGGACTTTTCCTGCCCAGGATAACAAAAAAAGTCAGCAATGGGTCCATTTCTCAAGGAGATTGGTTCAAGAATTACTCTCGGGTTATAAAGAGGATCTGCAGTTTGTGCTGGTGTACATATCTCAACCAACTCAGACACCTCAAATTTTGTTTTTTACTCTTTAGCAATAGAATTTCGCACCTGGAAAAAGGAAATAACAAATGAAATTGCACGAGTAACGCTACAAGACTGGAGAAAAATGTGCATGGGGTATCACATCAGTTGTAGGAAGCCAACTTGATGAACAGGTAAAAGACCAACAAAGATAAAGTCAAGAAAGCCTTATTTTTCAGCTACACTATAAGAAATCTTTTATACAAATAAATTCCGACACGTAATGTTAGGATCTAAAAGACACAAGACTGAACTCGACCCTAACATAGACTAACATAACTTCTTATGCTCAAAAGCATAAGGATTCAGTCGATAAACTGGCTAAAATAGCACATCAATGTTTCCTGTTTGAAACCAACTTAGAGATACCCAAAGGCTAAATGAAACCACAACAACATCGATATATTGACCCTAATTAGACAAAAGAATCTCAACATAAGCTAGAAAAAATATAGTATCTATCACAAACAAGTTAAGAATCAAATATATGATATATAACTTTTTTTGCAGGTGAAGCCCTCGGGACTGACAGAAATTTGTGCCCAAGACAGACTAAATAATTTTTTTTCGGGCGTGACCTGAAGGGTCCTTCATACGAAATACAGGACAATAGTTCAGATAATTTAAACGATTGGTCCAATTGCAGTAAAATTTATACATCGTTGATCAAAAAATACAAGAAAAGGATATTTACTGGGTGTGAATTTTTTTCAGTAATATTTCTATCATACATTTTGGATGCTAACAATAAGTGCACTATTGCAGTGGAAATTCACTGGTTTATTTTACCAGTAATTGCTATATGTAGCTATACAGACGAAGGCACTTGTTATTCATTTGAGGAAGGTCAAAGCGAACCGCCACAGAGGTATAAAACGTCTCCCTGATTAAAAAACACTTGTTTTTGCAAGACGTAGTTACAAAGCAAAAAGAGACACTTGCTCTTAAAGCCAGAAAAATCTTTTAAACATGATTAATTTCTCCTATTTCTACTACACAGTTTGTAATGAGTGTCATAACATTTCAAAAACAGAGAATTTATCTTCTATCGTTTGCCACTGCAGTCCTGGATACAACTTTTAAACTGCATTCCCGGAGCATCCATACAATAATAAGATCGTGGGAATTTGGGAAACAAATTGGAATTGTTATGGGACTTTTAAAATTTGAAAACATCATGCATTGCTTTACTTAGGAAGTGAATGGAAATACAGTGACGGTATAGGAAAAAACACTTAAGGCTCTCACTGAATACAGTCCTGTGGAAGAAAGAGTTTTAAAAGTTAGAATTCAGTCAAAACCCTACAACCCAAATGCCATACGTTACTCACCCACCGGCTTAGCAAATTATGAAGAGACCGTGACTTTCTACAAACGTCTTCCAATAGACTTTTGATACTGTGTCTGGTCGAGATGTCAAAATCATCATGAGCGACATAAAGATAAAGACTGAGAAAGAGAATGGGCTTCATTCTGCATGTGAAAAGTTGGGTATGGGCGAACAAAATGAACGAGTAGGGGGGGGGGGTTGTGGAATTCTGCAATGCCAAAAACTTGCTTATTCCCAACACGATCTTTCAGCATCCTCCCAAACACCTATACACATGGACGTCACCTGACTGGAAAACTCGTGACAAGATTGATGTCTTCATGCTCAGCCGAAAACGGAGGAATAGAGGAAGAAATGCCAAAACTAGACAGAAAGCTGATTGAAACAGCCAGCGATGACCAACCTCTTACGGTTAACATAAAACTGTGGCTGAAAATATAGAACATCCTCCATCACCAATAAGGCATAAATGATGACTATAGAGTCAGAGCACCTTATAAGTTCAAGGTGATACTCACCAGTGAAGATAACAAAACTCCAAACGAGTTGTGGGAAGAAGGTAAAAAATAATTCTGAACACTGCAAGAGAGAGCATATGCAAGAAAAAGAATGTTTTAACAAAATAGATTTTGAAAAAAACTTCAAGTGAAGCTACGCTCAGAAGAGAAATGAAAGCAAAAGGTATTAAGAACCCTGTTGAGGAGGCACTGCTCAGAAACTAAATTGCAATGTACAGAGATTAATGCGAGAAGACTGCTAGAAATTGATAGCAGAACAATGCAGAAAGATTAAAGAAAACTGCATCACATATTTCACCAAAGATTTTTGCCAAGGAGTCTTTACTAACTTTACTAACTTACTAACTTTACTAGAAAGTTTAAACCAATGACGAACACTGTCAAGTCAGCAAAGTGCTTCCTTTTGTTATGGTTACCAAGTCAAAGGAAAATGGAAAAAATACTGCAGACAGCTCTATGCCGAGAAAGATACCCCTACTGTGACTTTTGAATGGAAAGATCACGAAAGTAAACCACTGCCCTTGCTAATTGAAGTGCAAAAAGCTACCAGAGAATTGAATCACGGAAAGAGCCCTAAAGGTGATGAGATTGTGGAGGAGCTGATAAAAGACACTGGAGAAAACGTAGAAAATTTTTGTCCATAAGCTCATCGTTAAGATATAACGAAAGAAAATATGGCCAGAAGACTGGGTAACTCAATGTCTGTTGTGATCTTTAACAATTAGTGAAACTTAGCAATGTCACAACAATCGAACAATTGCTCTTCTCAGCCACAACATTAAACTTCTTTTCAAAATCATTGCAGACAGAATAAAGTGAATAAGAAAATGACCAAACAACAGGCCGATTTTAGACTTGGCACTGGAATGAGAAATCAGATTCTAAAGTTAAAAATGATAACGGAGAAGAACGGAGAACATGAGAAAGATTTACTTTTGTGTTTCATAGACTATACTAGAGCGTTTGACATGGCTGGATACGAGACTCTCTGGAAAGACATGAAAAATATGGGGATTCTACAACACACCATCCTTTTGCTGAAAGCGAAGTATGATGAACAAAAGGCGGCGGTAATAATGCCGTGATAGACTGATTTTAATGGGAATGTCACCAACGGAGAAAGGAATTATCAAATCTGAGATGTGCAGATGATGTGGTTTTTATAGCCAGCTTCCTAAATGAACTCCAAGATCTTGTTGACAGGGTAAGTAATGAAAGTGAAGATACCGGGATCATGAACGAAAAGAAGACAACAGTAATGAAAACTAGAAGGAAGACAAGAGGTTAGGAAGAAGATGATGAATACATTTTAATCAACGATGAGCCAGTCTTTCACTTACCTTGGTGCCATCTCCACTGATAGCTGTGGTGATATGGCAAAAATCAAGTGCAGACTCGCAATAGTAAAAAATGCTACAGCTGCTCTTATCAAGGTTAGGAAGGACAAAAACATTTCTCCAATCAGAAAGAAAAGATTGTTGAACTCTCTTGTTTAGTCAGTTGCTACATACGACCAGGAATGTTGGGTGACCAAAAAGTAAGGTAAGAAGAGAACTGTGAGTTTTGAACGTTGGTTTTAACCCCGCTTTCTTCGAAGAAGCTGGACAACCAAAATAACTAATGAAGAAGTCCGGTAGAGATTCAGGTGTACCAGAAGATTGCACGATTTTGTTAACTGAGAGGAATCTGATCTTCGTGTATCACATTCTAAGAGACAACCATTTTGATGGAATTTTGGTGATGGTCATGGTATATGGGCTCAGAGGACCTAAACCAGGTTCTGGGACAAGCCGAAAGAAATTGGCGGTTCGATGTTTTATCTGAACAGGCTACTTCTGGAGATAATTTGTTACGGGGACAACAGCGGGTTATTAGCCAACCTTACAGTACTGCGATGAATATAACTGCAGTCACAGCTATGACATTCGGGAAGATTTTGTCGGTCTTTTTTCCTTGCGAAACAGGATCGAGTTCTGAAGAGTTATAAGTCTATGCAGATGACATACTAGTTCGGTGCAGAATAAAAAAAGAGAGAATGAAAGGAGTGGTTTTTGGTGGGGCTTTCTAAATAAAATGTCCTACTAAACCGATAAAGAGGACGTATACCAACATTTATTGTACATCAGCTGTTTTTGTTACTTTGACGACTTGTTTTAACTATGCTTCTTCTAGTTCACCATTGATAGAAAATTTTCAAGATCTCTGCGAGGATATTTATGCCCTTGTTTACGTAATCCTAAAAAGAGTGCTGTTTTTTGAATACACATTAACAGAAATAAAAGAGAACGATGGCATGATTCTGATACTTCTAAACCTTTTTACTCATCAAAACTAGTAGAACAGCGAAGGTGTCTGCGGCAGAAGTTATAACAAAATATCACACTGAGCTCTTGGAGGTTTATTGTAGCTCAAAGAAGATACAATAGTAGCACTGAAATGGAGTGTAAAATCACGAGAACTTTTGACAAAAATTCAAAGCATTTAAAGAAATATTCCACCTGATGGTTATGTTCCACCTGATGGCTATGAGAATAACTAGAAACAACTGCAGAGTACAAATCTGAATGCAGAACAAGCAATTGACAGAAGCAGCAGAATTTATCTTCGCCTACAAGGTCTGCGTTCAAATGAGAAATTTGAAATTAACTTGGAGGGTAGTAGCAGAGGTTTCAGGGCTACCACATAATGGTGACCATAACACTGGAAAGAGGAAGAGAAGAGAATCTAAAGGTATGTTAGAACTTGTCGTTTATAGTTATTTGTCAAAAGGTAGCAGATAAATGAACTAGAAAACAAATTCATTGACTGACTCTTGTGAAGCATTTGATGGAGCGAGTCATGATTTTAAAAGTCTTTTGATCTGATCTTCAGAATATCTGATCAGGTTAATCTAAATGTTCTCAAAGAAACTGATCCATGTTTGATCAATGCTGCAAACGAGGAAAGGGTTCAGACGGATGTCAATTAGAAAGTTCCTAGTTAACTTTTGTTTTGAGCCTGGAACCAATGACCCAGAAATTTGGCGGACTACCGATTGACATTAAGATCTAAGAGAAAGAAGCTTTAGTCCCAGTTAAAAGGGTAGCCCAGGTCTCCCCAAATGGTGATTATTCGAAGGTTAAACAAAGGAGTAAGAAACGTTTGCAAGAGATACTTAAGTTGTTGAGAATTTACAATTTAGTAGTACTTGTCTCAGCATAACACGAGCTCAGTTTTACTGTAATGCGTCGAATATTGTCATGGTTTAGGTCAAAGATGACAGCCTAAAAATCTAAACAATAGAATGTTTGCTGTTAGTCACAAGGAAAGAAGGATAACAGNAAATTTGGCGGACTACCGATTGACATTAAGACCTAAGAGAAAAAAGGTTTAGTCCCAGTTAAAAGGGTAGCCCAGGTCTCCCCAAATGGTGATTATTCGAAGGTTAAACAAAGCAGTAAGAAACGTTTGCAAGAGATACTTAAGTTGTTGAGAATTTACAATTTAGTAGTACTTGCCTCAGCATAACACGAGCTCAGTTTTACTGTAATGCGTCGAATATTGTCATAGTTTAGGTCAGAGATGACAGCCTAAAAATCTAAACAACAGAATGTTTGCTGTTAGTCACAAGGAAAGAAGGATAACAGTTTCTGCGGGAAAGTCGTAAGGGTATTACAGCAAAAGCAAATAGGTGCCAAAACTATTTTGGAGCACTTTGAATGGAACGCTATTAAACAGTTATGAATTAAAGGTCACGCTTATTTTAAGGACATTAGCTTTAGAAATAGTGAGGGTCTAAATTGTTAAAATTTAGCAATAATTCAAGAATAATTGCGAGAGTCTACTTCAACGGAAACAGGATATTTATTTATTTGAGTTTTGCTTTCAGCTTTTAATTTTGACTTGTTGCTCTTTTCCCACTAATTAAAAGAAGTTTGATTTTTATGTGTAGTTGTTCGACTTTGTGTGGATTTTGGGCAAAGCTTTAAAGTATGGAGCACTATTTATTTTCACACACGATGGTTTAAATTAAGAATAATTTACAAACTATTGAAATTAAGAAAATTTTAAAGAATATCGAGGCTCAACAAAATTGTAAGAATTTTTAGAAAAAAGTGTGTATTTTAGATCGTTTTGGACTGAACATTTTCAAATGATATTGTTTCTCCTTTTCCTAACTGGCGATAAGTTTTTCTGAAATAAAAGTCTTATTGTAGTGAGCAATTTATGACTTTTCTGAGCTACTATTTATCCTGTAGTAAATATTGCAATCTTGCGATTTTTCAAATAGCCTGATTATAGAAAATGCATCAAGGGTGAAAAAAATTGTCAAATCATGTTGATTGTATAAGCCATACTAAGGTATTTATGCCCTGGAAAAATTCCGATTCATTTGCATGCGTTTTGCGATCACATATTTCATTTTTTTCCCCTTCCCCCCCGGAGTAGTAGTAGTTTCGTATGGCTTTGTTGTTTATATTTCCACTCCAGTTCTTTTGAGCCATTTAAAGTATTCCTGACTGCAGGAATGTATTGTCGTGTATCCGCCAGGGATCTTTGTCATTGGACAGGCTAGGACCAGGTGTTCTGTGTCCTGAGGGGTAATTTGACATTTGGGGCAGGTAGCAGACACTCGCAGGCCTCATTTGTGCAGATTCGCAGCGGTTCTGCCGTGGCCTGAACGCAGCCTGTTGGCCGTGATCCACTGTCTTCTATTGGCGGTCTTGAAACCTGGTTGCAGGCGTGTAGGGTCTTCTATAAGGTCTCCCCCTC
>RDPX01000122.1:741496-785786 GCA_003991215.1 Morbakka virulenta
GTGTGTGTGTGGGGGGGAGGGGGGAGGGGGGGAGTGAAGATCCAAAAATGTGGCATGCTGGTCCTCAAAGACACAGCAGCCATTGTCAAGCAGAGACATAGATGACCTGGAGTACTGGGACAAACATCCTTGCAAAAATTCCAAAATGATTGAGCTTAACAGGGATTTGAGTAATTAAGCAGGGCTTACCAAGAAGCCGATGAAGTGGGAGCTAGTCAAGATTGCTGGTAACAATGCTGTTTGGATTCCATCAAAGTCAGTGATGGATATCAGTGTTACTATTTCTGTCTGTGGAGCCAATGATGTGGAGCCAATGCTCTCATCATTTCTGTACAAGGAGGACTTCAAGTGGTAAATCCTATACAGTAAGGGGTTAACCCCAAGAAATGGATTTGACTTGCAGCCATCAAACCAGTGGAGGTGATAACAAAGGAGAGGCTGACCTTCTCCCAGGAAGTAATCAAATGGCAGTGATATGTACTCAGGAGGTTTGCTGTCATGAGGTATTGAAGGCCTCTAGCAGGGGGACACATTCACAGGGTGGAAGGACACTACCAGATGGGGTGACACTTGATACTTTCTTAGGGATAAAGATGAGAAGCAAGAGGCATTGAGGGTCTTCAGCAAGTATGGGGATGTGTTTTCCCAGGGTGGAGAGGACCTTGGATGTACCTCAACTGTGCATTACAGGATCCACACAGAGGACAATGCACTAGTTAGCCAGTGACAAAGACTGTTTCCCCCCAAACCAGTTTGAGGAAGTAAAGGAGCATTTACAGGTGCTCCTTGACCTCAGTGTAATCATGCCAGCAGAGTGATTATGCATCACCAATTGTACTCATTCACAAGATATCAGGAGTGCTGAGGATGTCTGTGGACTACTGCCACCTAAATGTAAAGACAAGATTTGATGCATGCCCCCTACCAAGGATCGACAAGTCACTCAATGCCTGCAGAGGGGTATAGTACTTCTCCACCATTGATCTGGCTTCAACATACAACCAGGTTGTGGTCCATCCCAATGACCACCACAAAACTGCTTTCACCACCCCTATTGGGCTATTTGAATACAATAGGATGCCATTTGAATTGTGTAATGTGCCGGCAACATTCCAGAGGCTGATTTTCCAGTATGACTTGTTGCAGGTCCTTCTTGTCCACCTGGATGACATCATCATTTTCAGTAACAATGTTGCTGACCCTGTGAAGTGGCTTGAGCATGCATTCCAGAAGCTGAGGAAACATGGGTTGAAGATCAAGCAGGGGAAGTGGCAGTTCTTCCAGCACCAAGTAACCTATTTGGGGTACATGGTATCATAAGAGGGTGTAACAACCAATCCAGCAAAGACAACAGCAGTGTCAGAGCAGAGTGGCAAGCCCCTTGGACATTAAAGGAGTTAAGGTCATTCCTGGATTTGTGTCATGCAACTGGAGGTTTGTGCCAGGCTTCACATGGACTGCTCCACCACTCCACAAGCTGATGGCCATATCCTCTGAGAGAAGAAAGAGAAAGCAAGGAGCCATCAGCAGAGAGTGCCAGGAAGGAGACTGCAGCCACTGATGAATTCCCCATACATCTCCTCTTCCATCCATTTTTGCTTAAGCTCTTCTGATTTTTGCCTTTTGAATTCCTTTGTGGTAATCATGCCTTCAGTGATAATCATTCTGGACCCACTAACACCTTTCATGATATTTTCTTCTGAGTTCAAAATGTAATAACTGAAACTATTTTCTTCCACTCTGACTATAAGCTCCACCTTACTTAGCCCTCTAACACCTCCTTTCCTCTTCATATACAACTTGCCAACATCACTCTCAGGGTGTAATGCACTGTAGGTGGCCATTGTTTTCGCAGTCTTCGTGTCAATCCTTTTCAATTCACTTTGTTTCCAATCCATTATACCAGTGCCATATCTAAAAACCATGACTGGCAATGTGTTGATTGCTATTATTTTGTTCTGGCCATTAAGTTTTGATTTCAAAATCAATCTAAGCCTCTATTGTACTCTCTTATTGTTTTCTCCTTCATTTCTGTTTGATTTTATCATGTTCTACTACTCCAAGGTAGGTATATCCACTCTGTTCAACTTTTTTCATAAGTTCACCATTTGGGAATTTTATGTCATCACATTTAACAATTTCCCCCCTCTTGAATACTAGCACACCACACTTTTGAATTCCAAATTCCATCCCAATATCTGTGGAGAAGGCATGGACAGTCTGCACAGTGAATTGATTTGTTTTCAACTCCTACCATACAATTCAAGGTCATCCACAAAGAGCAGGTGATGTACACTAAATTTTTTTATTTACCAATTTACTCTCTTAGTTTGAAGTCTTATAGTTTTTCTATTAGCCTTTTTGAAAAGAATGCCATTGCATGTTTGCTTTTCTACAATAATTTTCTTCAATTCATGAACAATTTCTTGTAGCTCTTTATTCACATCAGTATCATTCATTTCCACATCATAGGCATCTTCCATGTCCACTGTTATAATCCCTTGTTCATAGCTATTTTCCTCAACTTCATCAGTCACCTTTTCATCTATATTACCTTCCTCCATTACATTAACCTCCACTTGGGATTCATCTTCTACTTTTCCTGTTATCATTTCTAGTTTTAATTCAGACAGCTACCCATTCATTCTAATGGCCCTTGCATGGTCACATACATGTTGCTCCGTTAGCTCAATTATACCCCTATTTGTCAACTCTCTAAACATTCTTTGCCTATAACCTCTAATAGGTTTCCCATTTTCATCAAACAGTTTACTTCTATAAAAGCATTCCATGACTACCTTGTTCATCTCTTTACTCCACTTCAATTTAGCTGTTGCAGGATAATGACTGGGTCACTTCTGCTGGGAACAAGAAAACACCTGTTGGGTGAGGGGCTTTCACTGACAGTGCTGGCCCCATTAACACTGTTACTTCATTAACCCAATTTTGGATTGTAACACTCATAAGAGGATTAGTGGATTTTAGGTTGTGCAACCACCAGTATTTTTATTGAGACACCATTTCTGAGTTTGCTACTGACCAAAGCTTAAGATCCAATCCTGAACATGAGACACAGCTACATCCTGCCAAATGTCAACCTGAAATTTACAACTGCAGTTGGTTTATTGTTCTGAGTTTTCCTTCTCATAGGACAATTGTTGGCCAAAGCTAATGACTCTGTCTTAGCCAGGTTTATTGTTCTGAGTTTTCCTTCTCATATGAGACAGACTTAACCCACTGGGATGTTAACCCGGTATTTTGAAGTCTTGGGGTAGGCTAACAGGTGCTACACCTTGCCCAGGGTGACCTGGAGGTAGTTTTAACAAAGGGTAACCTCATTTGCCCATGTTGAAACTCCGCAACTGGATGCACTTTAATGTTAATACCCAGGACTAATTATTATTACTATTATTACTATTATTACTATTACTATTATTACTATTACTATTATTACTATTATTTCTATTATTACTATTATTTCTATTATTACTATTATTTCTATAATCACTATTATTATTATATTCATATGGTTGACATATGGAGTTGTAAATACCCAAGCCAAAAACCCCAAAACCCAAAAACCCATTCAAAAATAACAAAACCAGAATTACTGAAGTACCACAAAGTATGCTGAAGGACTGTGTTTCCAACACACTCCATTTTTTGCACATCTTTAGTCTTTAGATGTTTCTTGATCCTAGAAATACATAAAATTTGGCCAGTTAAAAATTTATGTACACTTTTATATTGTTCATTACTTAACTTCCATTATATTTGGTGATATAACTACCATTTTCTTTTTACTTTCAGAGGCATGTTAAACAGATATACAGTAAACATCATAAACCTTGGGTTATAAAAGATTACTTTTCAAGGTGTGAAGTCAGTTTTCTTAGATAGTATCTTTTCTGGAAGTTTGAAGCATCCGAGGGTTTGTTTAACACAAAAACTGCTTGAGCTTTATGAAAGATGAATGAATTAGTCAAAGAAGTTACTGATTTTTCGCTGGTCAATGGAGTGCTATATTTGTTACTTGGTAGTTGTCATGTTATTGAATTTTGTATACCCTGTCATGAACTTGGTGATTTACATTGAACTATACTTTGCAAGGTATTTCACTCATCATCATACAATTAAACTAACAAAAGGCTCTGGCTAAGTGCAATACATTTTGAACATATTTAAAGTGTTGACAATTCCTTCAGTCATAGGATTTTGTACAGTCAATTATATCGAAACTCCCTAAGTATATATCTTGGTTACTTTCTTTTAAAGCCAGTAGCCCCATTACACATAGATAATATTGGTGTGGTTTTTGTCAGTAGTTAAGTGGACAGGGTATTAAGAGACTATTTTGAATGTATTTAATTTTGTTATGTATCAACTTTTTATATGAAAATGGAACCTACACTAAAGATGCTGTGGGAGTAAACTTGCTAAAAAATAACAGTTAACTCAATAAAGATGGTATCATTCATCAACACAGTTGATTGAAGTAAAATGTGTTGGTCAGTTTGCTTACCTAAGTTGTTACTTGCTTGTAGGTGGTACCACTTACTTCTGCTTCTGTTTATAGGATATGTAGATGTGTGGAAGTGGATAAATAGATCTTTAGAATTAATAGAAATTAATTTTTACTCTTGTTACTTATTTGTAGCTGATATTACTTATTTCTGCTTCTTTTTATAGGTTTTCTTCAAAATTTAATGATACAGAGAAGGTTGGAATATTGGCAGAGTTGGCTAGTGAGGTAAAAATTTTGCTAATGACAGATACTTCCTCCATACACAAAAATCATTTTGTATTTTTAATAATAGAAATCATGAAAGTCATTGCAACCCTAGTTGTATTATCTTTAGCTACTTTGTCATCACTCAGATCATCATCACAAGTAGAAAAGTCTCCCAATCACTATGGTTTTCATTAATCACTTATGGTACTAGACACAGTATTGGACTCCTTGATTGTTATTTTGTCTATGAAACTGGTTCTTAGTATTCTCCTGTAGCACACATAACCCCATGCTGTGATTTCTTTTCCTGTCACTCTGTTGTAGAGTCCGTGTTTCACTTCCATAGGTAGGAACTGGGAAACAAGTGCCCTGAGGAGTCTTAGCTTGGTTTGGGCAGTAAATTCTGCCAGATCATGACAACGGGCATTTATGGAAGATATGGTACCTTATGAGGGTGACCTGGGTTCTCAGCAGTGGAATATTGCTCAAAATTGATGATGATGATGATGATGATGATGATGATGATGGATTGTGAGATCCATTTCTAGTACCAACATTGAGTCAAGTGGAGATGGGTTTTCTTTGCACTAGATACAGAGGTCTATTACCTGTGTGGCATATGCCAGTTTTTTGGTATTGGTTTAATGAAGATACAATGTCACTAAAAATAAAAAGAAAGAAAATTACCAAAATAATAACCATCAGGGCAATATATGTTTTGCTTGGTCAGATCCATTCTAGTTATACCAGGGTGACACATTAAATCATGCAAGGGGTACAAAGGTTATCAACCAATTGTAGCACAATATGGCCTTGACAATCTATCAGCTGGTACATTGCCCATGCCAGGCCTGTACTGAACATTATAGCTATATGGTAGAATTACAATTCACTATTGGAGGGTATTTTTCCTGGTTAACTTTGCTTGATGTTTTGTGATTATAGTTTTCACTAAACTTTGCTGATCAATGATTAATGTAAAATAGGAGACTAGAAGAAAGTGCCACCAGTGATCAATATACTCAACAGTAGTTTGGGCCTCCTCCTTTGATGATTAAAACTGTTCCTTGCCTGGAAAGGTGCAAGGGTGAAAAGCAACAGGTCTTCCGTTTTGACTCAATGTGGCCGTAATGGGAAAATCTGGTGCATCTGTTTTGACTGTGTATGAGACAGCTTCATTAATAGCTTGCAAGGTTGCAGGTGCTAGATCATTTTTTAGCTTTTCGAAGGTTTTAACTTCTTTCTTACTCAAAGGAAACTTTGAGACCAAGTTCGGAGGTTAAACGTTACCTGAGAAATTGCAGATCCATTTAGGATAGTAGGCAAACCTACCCATTGCATGTTTGCCTATTATCCTAAATGGAATTTTTTCATATTGTTTTTTACCCTTTGCAATGACTTGGCATTGAGTGAAATTTTAAGTACAAGAAGAAGTCGCATCTTTCAGGATTAGGCTGAAGATTTCCATTTGAATGTGATAATCTAAACGGTCAATTGAATTTGCCGAAAATTCATCCATTTTATGCAGGAACCATGGCATCCCATTGGCAGCACCATAGAGCATCCTGGTCAATTACAGAAGCTGATTATCCGCTTCAAAGGTGGTGTATGGATGATCATCCACAGACAATAAAATCTGATAATATGCCCCCTGCAAATCAAAAGTACTGAACACCTGAGAATTGGCTGTTTTGTACCCCATGTCATCTATCTTTTGGATAGGATAAGCATCTAATTGTGTGGATTTACTGACAGTTTGGCTGTACTCAACTACCACATGCCATTTATTATTTTTCTGAAGTACCTGTGGCCTCCGAGGAGAGTTGCTTGTTTTCACTGCTTTTTCAGCCTTGATGTATTCCTTGTCACGAGGTAAATTTACGTGATTTTGTGCCAGGAGGTCTACAATCTGAAGAAAGATGAAGAAATACTGAAGGATCAGGTTTGAAAGGAATAAGGGCATTTAATGTCAACACTGGCTTGCCGCCACTATATTTAATGGTGATTTTTCCATGAAGTTCTTAAAGTCATCCCCTAGTATAATATCAGAGCATAAATCTTCCAGTACACATAATTTTACATCCCTATAGTTGCGATCTTTCAAAGTGCGTGATACACAGCAATGTCAAATTGACTTGGTAGACAATGATCCAGATGCCATCCCGATAATATTCTTACATGGCTGTATTTTCAAATTCAGTAGCATTGCTTATTCCTTGTCAATGAACTTTTATCAGTGCTGCCACTGTCAATTATTGCTTCAGCTCTGTATGTGTTATTGATAACCACTGGGCAACCAACATGAAAAGGGGACATTTGTCTTATTACTTGACAAAGGGCATTGTTTTGAATATCTGAAGTCATTTTGCCGGTCTTGGTGAGAAAAAACTGAAAGCCGGAATTTTTCCGGTGCTTAAATAGGGAAGTCAATTGATGAGAATTTCAGTGATTCTATGTTAAAGGAAGAAAAGGACGTTTATACTGCATTTGTTGATGTAGTACACGATTTCCTTGGCAATTGAAAGCGGAGAACTATGAAAAAGTCAGTGACAAGGCTTCTGAGCCCCAACCAGCAACTTGAATGTAACATGAGTATCAAGGGGCATTTCTTATTTAGTCAGTTAGAACAATTTTCACATGATCTTTGTGACTAGAGTGATAAACAGGGTGAGAGGTTTCATCCGAATCTTAAGGTGACAGAGGAAGGGTATAAGGAAAGAGGGCACATAACCACACTAGCTGATTACTGTTGGAGTATTAAAAGAAAAGAACCATTACAAACACAGGCGAGTCTCCAAAAAGAAAAGTTTTGGCTTTGTATGATGAGCATCAGTGAAACAATTAGCATTTCATAAGTTCTTAGATGTGCAGACCTTTTTTCTCTTATGGTTTCAATTTTTTGATGATGGTATCTAACACCTAGATCTGTATTGACTATCCCAGTATATTCGATCAAAATGTTAGAATGTAAGTGGTTTATAAACTCAATTCACAAAGCACCATTTATTTGGGTGAAGAAATGTGGAGTTGTGTCATCAGGTAATAAATTTACAGATAGAAAGTAATTCCAAGATCAAATGATAAATTCTGAAACTGCTGAAAATCCGCTTTGGGTGGTATTGAGATAGTTGTTTTCATGATAGGTTACCATAACTTAATTTAAAATGTTTTGGATGTATTGCTTATAATACTATGTCCTAGACCAACAGAATGATATTCAATCTTTTGATCTATTTTGGACTATTTTCTGTAATAAGGGCATTGCCTGTACAATGAAAAAATGATGTGATAAGGCAAAACAGACTTGATTTTCAGAGTCAGCGTGAAAAAATAGCCCCAAAACGTATGCCCATTGTCTCATAACATTTGGGTCCAAAAAAATGTCGATCAGTGTTATTTGACATAATAAGTTAAGATTGCTTTTGTTTTTGATGACTTTTTGTAGGTGCACTTTCCTCCAGTGCTGATAGCCCGCATCATTATAGACGAATATTTGAAAAGAGAAGTGTTTCAGGAAAGAAATGGTAAGAGTTGAAGATAATCATGATCTCATTGGATGAGAAAAGTACTTTGTAACAGATAATTGGCCTATAATAAAGTCATGTCACGGAAATATATGTAGAACATCTTCAACATTAAACGTGTTACATTCAGCCGTGGTGGAGCAGAACATTGGGCATTTTGGTGGTGATGTTATTATTATCATTACTTTTACAACTATTATTATTATTATAGTATTTTCAAACACGGTAAGATACACGTTTTTTTCAAAAAAGGCTACCAATGTGTTCATTGACCTGGTGTCTTTGAGTACGAGATTGGTTAATAAAAGTAGTAAAAACAGAAATAAGTTAAGATTATGAAAAGAATTTTTCTACATGCGTAATTTAAAACCTAAAATAATAATTTACTCTTGAACATTGAAGTTGCACCCTCTTCACGTATCGACTTTAGCAGCTCGTTGAAGATTTTAGCAGCTATAAGTTTGAACTAACAGTTACTAAATTACAGTCTAGCTTTTGAGAATTTAAATAATAAGGACTAGTTTGTCGTATGCTTTTCATGGCTCTTTATTTCGGAGTAGTTTTTGTACAGAGTGGTTATCTCACCACATAGGCATTTACGTTGCAAAACACAAGTTTCTACTTTCCAATGACAGTACCTAATGCTGTTGACCAATCAGTGCCGAAGGACGGGTTTCAATTGATATTAATGGGTTCAGTTGTGTTACCTTCAATTTCAAGTCAAATATTGGGCAGTAAGTTAGATTATGAAAAGATGTTGAATGGAACCTATACCTGGATGCTTCACGCAATCTTGAATATTTCTTGGAGGCAGCACCCAACAACTATAGCCACAGTTTCCTCACTCATCCGAGAAAGACGTTTACTGTACGCATCTGTGCCAATCTACTTGGCGTCCAAAGCTCACATATGTGGATATCATTTCACGCGACACCGGCGTACTACCATAAGACGTCAAGACAGCAATGATATATGAAAAGGGACGCTTAGAAAGAACAAGTAGTCTTGGGCCGGGCAACCCGTCCGATGCGGTAAGTAAGTAGGTAAGTTAGATAAAGTGCTACCATCATCGTGTGAATGGGATTTGCGGCTTTGTATGGCAAGAAGATTTTACTTTTGAAGAAACCAGATCTGCAAAAGGCATTTTTTGTAATTTCTAAAATGGAGTTATTGTTCAGATTAAGTGATGGGTCGATGATATCACCAAGGTAATGAATGATGAATACCTGGTTGTCGGTAATGTACTTCAAATGGTTTCCGAACAGAAGATAGTCTCCTACTCCTAGCTTTGCCTAGCAACATTGAGTTGGTCTTGTCTTTCGTTAAGCTGTTATTATTATCATTACGATTACTACTATTATTATTATCATCGAATATTGAAACACGGTAATACACATGTTTTTTTGAAAAAATTAACTGCTATCTGTGTGTTTAGTGACCTGGTGTCTTTAGATATAAGATTAGTTAGTTAATAAAAGTGGTAAAAAATAGAAATAAGTTAAGATTATGTAAATAATTTTTTTACATGCGTAATTTGAAACCTAAAATAATAATTTACTCTTACAATCTTTAAGGTATTTCGTGATGTTCTTAAACTCAGCAGGCTTACAAGCCTCCGTGTGACTAAATCCATTGCTTGATTAATACAAGACTGTATCATCAGTACACGTAGGGACTTTTTGGATTTGCCAAGCAGTTTGTGAAATCATTGGAAAGCGGTATAAACATTAAGGGGCCAAGCATGGAGCTCAGTGGTACACAGGTTAAGCCTCAGGTTAAATAGTGCCCCATTTCACAACTTTGTTTTGTTGAAACAAGTAGTTATTGAACCATAACTTTCATTTGTCGGACAGATAATAAGTTGTTTGTAATAAGAATGCTATGGCCAATGGTATCAAATGGACTAGAAAGGCCAAGGAAAGCTACTTCTACCAGCATTTCAGAGCCACTTGCTTTAGTATATGAGCGATGAAGCATCCAAGTGCCAATTTTAACTGCTCCTACAAGTATTTCAGAGTCAATTGCTTTAATATATGATCGATGAAGCACCTAGGTGCCAATTTTAACTGCTCCTACCAGCATTTTAGAGCTACTTGCTTTGTATATGATCGATGAAGTACCAAGGTACCAATTTCCGTTGACCACCTAGTGCGATAGCCAAACTGAAATGATGTTAATAGTTTATTATCCTCTAAATGGTTGGCGGGTTGAATATAACGGTCTTTTCCAGGATCTTGGATAAACTTGGTAAAATAAGCATTGATCAATATTTGAATGGAAGGCTGGTGTTACCATACTTCAGTACTACTGACGAATCAGTGTTACTTTTGCCTGTATCCAAGGTGCTGGAATGGTAGAAGTGTTCGAAGGTATTTTTATGATGAGACAATTTCATCAGCACTGTATTTAAGAAGACCAGCGGTTGTAATTCTTTTTATTCCTTTCTGTTCAAAGATAAAATTTCATTTTGTACAAACAGTACGGGAGTGAACTCGAATTTAAATATTTGGTTAGTCCTTGCATGAAACTCTGCCAACTGCATTATCTATCTAAAGTTTTAAAAAGAGTTCTTTCCTAACTGCATTCTCGAGCAGAGGTAGCAGAACATTCGCATACCTCGATTTTTTTGTTGTGATTCTGTTGGATTTGTAGAGACTTGGACAGGTAGACATGACTTTGATGAAAATACTTCCTTATTGGTTTTTGAAATTTTTTCGGGCTCTTTTGATTCACGAAATTCACATTTAGTAGGTTTTTATGCAAGTGCATTGTTTATTTGTACACCAGTTGTGAATGTCTTCTTCTCTTCCCACTGCTCAGGCCTTTTCGATTTTTGGGCGTTCCAGAGCAATTGATCATCCTGGTCCATAAATTAACTGTTCTCTTTCTTCAGACACGGTATTGGTTCCTGGTTCTCTTGGAGAAAATTTGTGGATGACGGTTAAACAAAGTTGCAAGGGTATTGTTGAAATACGGGACTGCTGCGTTAACTTTTGTTGAGGTGAAAAGTGTTTGTCATTTGTGTTATTTTATTACTTTTGGGCCATAGTTTGCGTAGTTCCGAGATTTTGTATTTTTCGTTGAGTATTTCAACTGAAAATAGGAACCTGGAATGCCAGTACTATGCATCAATCAGGCAAATTGGATAACATCAAATTGGAAATGAATAGTCTTGGTCTTGGTATGCTGGGACTGAGTGAGGTCAGGTTAAAAGGAGGTGGTATTGTAGACTCACGGTTACAAACTTATTTAGTTTGGAAGCCAACCATCACGGGAACGGAGTCTGTTTGGTATTGGACAAAGAACGAGCGAAGACACTTCTCAGATACTGGGCAATATTGGACAGAGTTATTCTAGCTAAGCTGAAAGGCTCACCTATAAATATCATCTATATAATAATATAATATCTATCATTCAGGTCTATGCTCCCACCTCTGACAGCTCTGATGAAAATATTGAAGTATTCTAAGAAGACATTGGAAAAACCTACGAACTGTAAATCCCAGGAGACATATATCATCATGGGAGACCTAAACAGCAAGGTCGGTGAAGGACAAGACGGTAAGGTTGTTTGTCCTTGTGGATTGGGAGAGCGGAATGAGAAGAGAGATAAGTTGTGGAATGGTGCGAGACTCATAATCAGGCCATCGTCAATGCCTGGTTTCAACAGCCAAAGAGGAGATGGACATGGATGAGTTGTGATGGAAAAACTAAAAATCAAGTTGATTTCATTACCATGAACGATCGGTTCAAGAATGCAATACAACAAAGAAAAAGCTACTCAGGAGCTGACTGTGAAAGTGACCATACTCCAGGCATTTGTAGATTTCAAGTGAGGCTCAGAAAGAAGAAGGTTGCCAAGTCAACACCAAAACTAGGCTACTAACATCTACTAACATGTACTAACATCTAATCAAAATATCAGGCAAGAGTTTGCTCTCAAAGTTCAGAACAGACTCAAAGCCCTTAAACCAGAGGAAACTCCAATATGAAATGTCTTCAAACAAGTCTCGGTATTAACCGCGAAGGAGATGCTGCCGACTAAGAAAAAGCCTAAAAATAAACCCTGGATGACTGAAGAGATCTTGCAGAACATGAAGGAAAGACAAAAAATGAAAGACTAGAGAAATTTGGAATACAGAAAGAAGGCTAAGAAAATACGACGCAAATGTAAAGATGTGAAGGAGCCGTGGCCGAACGAGAAGTGTGCAGAGGTAGAGAAAATAACGTTCACAAGTCCTAAGGAGATGTATGACAAAATTAAACCCGTATCGGTTAAAAACACATGGACTTGCAGCGGTTGCATAAAGGCCAAGGACGGAAGGATTCTCGTCGATGATGAAGATGTCATGAACAGATGGTCGGAGTATATTTCGAAACTATTCGCAGACGACAGAATAGACAGATCAATTGTGAGGAAGAGAATGGATGGGCCTGAAATCATGGAAACAGAAGTACGAGCAGCAATGAAGAAGATGAAAAGAAACAAAGCCCGCGAATCAGACGGTGTTAGTATTGAAGTAATTGAGGTGCTGGAAGACTTCGGAATTGACACAGTAACGAGAATAACCAAAACTATCTATGTGACCGGTGAGATACTAAAGGATCTGTGCCAATCTGTTTTCATAACAATACCCCCAAAATCAGGTGCAGTCGACTATGAACATTGTATTATCAGTTTAATCAGTCGTGATCAAAATCATCCTTAAGGTCATCATTGTCAGAACAAAGAACAAAACCTAAGAAGAGATAAGCATCGTACAATATGATTTTGTAAAAGACTCTGGGACGAGGAGCGCCATTTTTATACTGAGAATGCTATGTGATCGAAGCCTCGAAATGAAGAAGAACTTGTACCTATGCATTATTGATGATACCAAAGCTTTTGACATGGTCAAAGACCAGGGTCTTATAGAAGTCCTGGAATAACTTGATATCGACGGCAAAGGTCTAAGCCTTGTAACGAATCTATACTGGAAACAGACAACTACCGTAAGAGTAGTCAACGATGTTAGTGAGTGCCTTCCCATCGAACGAAGAGTGAGACAAGGATGCGTGTTTTCCCCTGATGACTTTAATAAATTCAGAGAGAAAATTATGAGGGAGTTGAATGATGCGTCATTTGAGGGTATAACATTAACAACTTGAGGTATGCTGACGATGCAGTGTTGATCAGTAACTCTGAGGAGATTCTACATATGCTACTGGATTATGTTGGTTTAGGCCAGTGGCAGACAAGGGCTTTCGTTAAATAGCAAGAAGACTGAGTGCATGGTTGTTTGCAAGCAAAGAGGAAAGATCCAACGTCAGCTAAGTATTGGAAAGAAGAATATTAAGCAAGCAAAGAGTATTAAATACCTCGGCAGCGTTATCACAGAAGCCATGCAACTCACGTCGTATATTACAAAGCTGAGGCCTTATCTTCTTCTTTAGGAATGCTAATCGATGAAGCGCCTTTGTTTGTCATTTTCGCCAGGTCGTCCTTGGGATTCTTATATTTAATCTATTAGTATGTCTGCCTTAAAAGGCGTTGGTTCTTTCTGTCATACTAAAGAGGCTCTCACCCCTGACGCCATCTTTTATCTTTATAGACCCCCCGTCCTTACATGTACAAATACAGTTGTCACAATTGGACAGGTGCTTCCGCATCTCATCTTGATGTTCTTGATCAAGTCAGAGACCTACGTGATACTTGATAGCTTCAAATTTTGCTGCTACTCACCAACTCTTCTCTCTTAACCTGGCTTGTATTAATATTTGCTATAGGTATTGACATGGGAAGTTCTAATGAGCTTTGTTTGCCCGTACGAACTCAGTTTGTTGCATCTCGGGAAACTGGTTTTCCCCCAGTCCCAACTTATTATTTATGCAGTTTTTGCTCGTCGTTGTAATATATCGTTCTATGAATGTAGTTTTTCCATCGTGGACAGATTGTGAAACTCTGGGTTCTGAATGGTTTCCTCGATCGCTTGTCGTAAACCTTTTTCTCTGCTTTTATTTTCACAGTTCCTTGTGTAGTTCTTCATCATTAAAAAAAGTAGGCAAGTGTCTTTGTTTTTATTAAAGCAATTAATAACTAAGAAGTTTATTGGAGAATGTTTTGTCTATAATTTTCCTTTAAATGTCATAATGACGTCAAGAGAAAAGTATTTAGATGTAGAATCAGTATTTCCATTAACCATTTGAAAATTTCTATTTTAATAAGCCAGGAAAAGACATTAAAATTTTTAAATATCATGAACCCGAAAAATATTCACTACTATTGGTAAATTTGTTTCCTTTTTCTTATATCAGCATTTATTTGATACCTAGACGTGACGTATTGAACCCATCCTTGCACATACGATGGGACACTTAGGTATATTTAGGGTCTGAAAAATATTTGCAACAAACTTTCCACATCTAAAATTGAGTGCCTTCGTAAGGCTAAATCTTCAATATTTTTCTAGGATGTTATTTTTTGTATTATATACGATGTATTTTAGTGTTTTATATGTTATGTGCTTGGAAATTACGCCTGTGAATTCGTTTAATGAACGTGAATCTTGAATGCTTTATCTTGACCATTTTATTGAGTACTTTTGTACAACACTGTAATATTCTTGGATTTTTTAACAGTCCCTAAAGGATATGTTACACAAATATTAAAAGCACCAGCGATGATCGGAAATGATCGTTTTGCCAATGAAATACAATTGGTAAGTTTTTTAGTTTTTTTTATATGTGTGCTCGTCAAAACCTGCCGATCATGTACTGAAATTTTCTTATTAAAGTTTTTTATTAATATTTAATAGGCAGCACCAATAACGTTAATTCAGGTTAAAAAGCTTTTTGCTGACACTTGTGGGGACCAAGGCGTTGAAATAAAAAAATGAAAGGGTAACAAAAAATTAGAAAAAGAAAGCAATTTGTACGGATATCTGATTGTTCGGATAACTGATTATCCGTAAACAAACGACACCTTACTCGATATACATGTACATGAATTTTCGTCAGAACACACGTTTAGCTAAATATTAACCCGGACCGGAATATCTTGTTCAGATAATCCCAAATTCGGATAATTAGTGTTCGGATAATGAAGGTTCAACTGCAGTTGAAAGCAGACCGCGCCACTGTAGTAAAAAGGATAGCAAGAACTTTTGTTAGCCCAGCTTGACACTTTCGGGTTGGTTCTCAAGAAGTGGTTTTATAAGTACTTGGTAGGATTTTTTAAAGGAATGGTTTTTATGGCAGTTTAACCGATGTTGGTAATAGGCGTAGTTAGAGGCACCATTGACTTAGAAAGACCGTTATGGTCACAATGAACTAAAATCGTTTTTTGGATTTGAATTGCTTTCCCTGCTGTTCCGGAACATTTTGAACAAAATTGTAGGTTGTGTGCTACCTCTTGATGTCACTCTAAATCTGTGGTCTACAGACGTTGACAAAATGAAGCTGAAAGCATGTGGTAAGAACACTCTTGAAGGATATCTTTCTTTTCATGAAACTGTAAGGCAGAAATATGTGCCCAATATCGTATGATCCATTTCAAGGATCAAAGACTCCAGCCGGAATAATTCTTATAATACATTTCTCCACGGTGGTTTAGGAAATCACAGGTGTTGTTCTGTGTTTTCATTTGAAAGTGGCTACAAAACAACATGTTTTAACAAGGACATACTTATCGTGTAAAAGCAATTGTTGTTATCTCGTAAAGTCTACAGTCTACAGGAATAGGTCGATATAACGCGTGCTAGACACGATAGACATAGACCAAAACTGAAAATTTTAAACAGGTTTTTATAACACTTGAGTTATTCAAGGTATTTATTCACCATACATTCTAGCTATTGATACGAAATGAAAAAATACCTTCAAGATCTCATTTCCCGTAACTAATACTATAGAAACTTACTAATGTATGTGAAAGGTTGATAAAGGGCACGTTTTACGTTACCAGTTGTAGTCATTTAATACAATAAACAGTGAAAACATTTAGAATAGTACCTATTTTGCCCCTTGGTATTTAGTTTCATTGATATTTGGAGCTGTAGTAATTGCAAGCCTGGCACAGCATTTCTTCCATTTCCACTCGTCTGTCATTTATCCATAGCCTGTTTCCCTGTTTCTAAACCACTCTCACGGTTTACTGTCCATTGTACCTAACCGATGGGTGCAACGAAGTTCTTGATAACCAACTGAAAGTAATCAAAGTACTAGATGTAGTAAAGACATAGTAAAAACACGAAATATCTCTCCGGAAAAATTTGCAAATTGTTTGCTAGGTAATGCTTAAGAGACTGGACTACACTGTTTGCAACAGATAAATGGTCTATGTAAGCGGAAAAGGGGATACTACTAAAGCTTACAAGGTATATGTTCCTGTGTAGAAAACATGTCTTAAGTCCTTTCGCTTAGCTTGAAATCATTTTCGCTATACAATTTTTAATAGATATACTGTCAATCTTTTTTATTTTGCGACAAAGTATGTTAAAATGGACGTAACGACAACGACCTTTTCTTCCTTTAGTGTGTAGACACTGATGAAAACTGTGGGCCGCTAGTAGAGGCACGGAAACAGTATCCTTTAATGATGCTTTATTATGTAAAGGTTATTATTTATGGTAAGGGGTGTCTTGTTTACCTTCGAATTCCTCCTCATTCGGACTTCTGTCAATATTAGGATACACCAAATTTGAATTGGGTCTGAGGTAAGGAAACCAAGAACAAGAAGGAAGAAGGCGATTGAATTGCAATAGAATATTTGGAATATTGACTAACACATGTTTATCATTAAAATGTTTGATAACAATACTTCGTGTTTTAGGGGATCTTTTTTCACTTATGGCGACCTGAACTCAAGAATGGAAAGAAAGAAAATGAGCTGTATTCCAAAAATGTTGACAACGCCCACCATATTTATATTGCACAGTAAAAAAATAAAAGAAGACCAGAAAATGATTCGCTTAGGCATCAACGTGAAGCTAATGACAGCTAAATATGAGTGGTATCAATTAAAGTTACTACTTTTTCTAAAAATAGTATTATTATTATTACTATTTTATCACTTTTATGTTTTTATTCCTATTATTATCATGATTATTTTTACTCTCATTATTATAGTGGTATTGTTATTGATGTTATTATAATGAAGTCCTTGCTTACGATTATTTGCCAGTAAATATTTCTCGCATAATTCTTAGCCTTTGAATGATCTTGAATTATTAAAATATTCCCCCTGTAATTCCCTGACAGCATCGTGTCCTACGGGGAGATTCTTTTCGCCCAATGGAATTTCATTTGTATTTTACTACATTTATCAATATTATTACATCAAGGTCGTTGAGTATAGGCAGCTTAGATGTGCTCCACATGATGTACATGACCAGCTATTCAATTCTGTCTTTTGGTTTTGATTCGCCGACGATGCTGCTCTTATGGCTAATGGGGAGCGGGAGATCCAGCTCCATCATCAGTTGCTCGCAGTGAGCAGGGTTGATCATTAGGGTGAATAAATATACTAGCTTTGGAACAAAGAAGTTTTAGACTGCTTCACTTCAGTTTGAGCCCAATGTGGCCACATTTATCAAAATTGAACGTATTTTAGCACTCCAAATTGAGGTGTCTCCAGTACAGTGTACATCGGTAGTTATTCCGACTTTACTGTAAGCAAAGGCACAGTGAAAGCAGAAACTCTGATTTCACATTTACATTGTAAAGCTGATGCAGTGTCATTACCAAGAAATAAGTTACTACTGTATTATATGGTTTGCATGGAGTGCTTTGATGATTGTATTACCTGTGAAATATCAGTAGCTGCATTTTCTCTGTTTAATGGCTGATCGCATTGGAGGTCCTCTTGAACACTCAACTTTTACTACTGGCTCCTAGTAACTGTTTGTGTACGACAGTGACCACAAACCGGTATACCACTTCGACTGGCGGACTAAATATAGTAAAGGATGAGCTTCGGCTCATTAGGCGCACCAAGTGCACGAAGACTGGAAAATGATATAGACAGAAGAAGGCAATGGCAAACCACATCTGTATGTTCCTAAAAAAATCTCCTGATGACACAATATACAACCACAGATACAAATACAAACACGATATGGTACTGAACAGCGAGACCCCCGGCCTCGAACGCATTCATAATGCTTCTGGGGAAGGGCAAAGACAAGTGATTAACCTCCAGGGGATCCCAGATGCAGATAAAATCAGACCCGAACATCATAGTCCTAGGTTCAGCAGAGTTCACAAATTTTCAGATTGAAATTTTAGAACAGTGAATTTGGAAAAATTGGAGCTAATTGAAATGGAAATGATGCATAGAAATATTATAATACGAGGTCTGAGCGAAGCAAGTTGTGTAGGTAAAGGTCACTTTCAAAGCGGCGATCACAAGATCATGTGCGCTGGTAATGATAAGCGAAACCAAAATGTAGTCGCAATGATATGTGACAAAAAGGTTTCAGGATCGGTCATAGGTTGTAACCCAGAATTTGTGTGCGACTCAAAGTGGATCCTTTGAATGTACCCGTAACACAGGTATACGCTCGAGAAAGAGTTGCAAATGAAGACAATATTGATGCATTTTATGGTGCGCTTGAAGACCTGATCGATCTCGCACCAACAGGTGTTGTTTTGGTTTTGATTGGTAGTTTTAATGCAAAGGTAGGATATGGTGTTACTGCTGGAGTCACTGGAAAATCGGAGTTAGTAATGAAGCAGGAGAGCGAATAGCAGAGCCGTTTGATGATTTGCATTGCTATGTCCAAGCAGTTGAAGCGCAGACTCTACACGTAGACATCACCAGTTGGTCAATGCCGAAGTCAAATCAACTACATTATAATTAGTAAAGGCTGATGTGGCGATGTTCCGTCGACTAATAAACTAGCAGGTGCTTGCTCCTTTTCCGACGATGAGCTCTTATGTGCTAATATACATATCAAACTGCGAAAGACTGTAAAACCGAAACAAGTACTGCGATATGATCCGGAACAGATTCCGCTGCAATTACAGTGTTACGTGTCCAATCGATTCAGTAACTTGGAAATGATTTAGGTGTCTTCGGATGAACTATGCAGTCAAAACAAGGGATCTGTTCCTAAAGATAGAGTCTAAGAGGTTAAGTCAAACACAAAAGAAACAGTCTGAGGGATTCACAAACAGAGGAAGAAGAAGTTAAATCTACTGAACAATTATATATGAAAGATGACAACATAAATGGTAAGTTTGAAAAACTAGTATATGAAAAGAAGCCAGCTATATTAGAGAGTAAAGGTAGATTGGCAGTCAAAGATATTGTAGAAGGAAAAAATCCAGGTTCAGATGAGCTATTAAGAGCTAGGGGAAAAAGCTGTTTTTATCCTCACAGACGTTTGGAACATGATATAGGAAGAAAGGCAATGACCGAAGGCATGGAAAAAATCGATGTATCTACCATTAACACAGAAAAGAGATGTAACAGAATACCCGAATAATAGGTTTATTGCTCTGATATCTCACAGTAGCAAGATCCTACGCAAAATTATACAACGACGCATAGAGCAAATCATATAAAGAGAACTCCTACATAAACAAGCTGGGTTTAGAGGAGATAAAGGCAGAAAGGATCATATTGCTAATTTGAGGTTGAAAGGAGAATAGTCGAAAGATCATGGTGGACACAGCCGAAGGTTGACTTTGGCTCACGTTACGGTAACTGAAGATATCTGAGCATAATATAGCTCTCTTTCGTGATTTATACCGAGATCGAGAGGCTGTAGTTCTTACTGCATCTGGTGTAACCCAATCCATCGACATAGACAAAGGAAGTAGACAGGGGTGTATCTTGTCACCAATGCTATTTAATCTTTATACGGAATCCATCTTACTCAAGGTGAATTTCGAAGACTTTGACGGACTTAAAATCGCAGGAAGAAATATTACAAATCTTAGATACGCTGAGGATAAAATTTTGAGGGTAGAAACAGAAGAAGAATTAAAAAGAATTATTAATCTTGTTAAAAAAGCTAATGAACATGCAGGGTAAAACGTAATGTCAAGAAAACAGAGATAGTGAATAATCAACATTTCACGGTATTCACACTAGACGATGGAGAAAGAACTGAAGTAGGAAACCAGTATGACCTCCTTGGACCACGATGTTGAAATGGAACTGCCAAAGTGAGTTATGCAGAAGGCTTACAATCGGACGAAATAGAATGGTCAGTTTGCATTGATTTTGGAATGACAGTGACCTGACACTGAACACGAAGCAGATGTTAATAAGAACCTTTGTGTTCCCCATTGTCATGTACGTCTGTGACTCGTGGGCTTCCCTTACATATGACCTAACAAATTGATAGCTTCGAAATGTGGTCCTGGAGGTAGATATTACGGATACCGTTGACTGCCAGATAATTCAATAAACCCATATTGGGGGGCTTAAACCAGACATGCACGTGCAAGCCACTAAACATCGACAGAAGTTGTCATATTTCGGCCATATTATGAGAAAAATTGATGATAGAATGAAGAAGGCGATGACAACATTCGGCGTTTGTAAAGGAGAAAGAAAAAGCAGAGGACCATCCAGAAGATGGATAGGTGGGTGGAATCACGGCATCCACAAGGAAGGGTCTGCACCAACTGAAAGTGCTCACCGAAAATCGAAACAGCTGCAGATGTTCAATCATCGGGGTCGACTTGATGGAACAAGGTAACGAGGTAACTGTATTACTCCCAAATATTTTGTGATATATGACTGTAATTAATCTGTCAAAACATGTACATTAATTTGGGTTTTTCTCACCATAACAACTATTGGTGACACTTTTCGCCTCGGTTTGCTTCTCGTAACCAATGATATTCAACTTCTTTTAGTGGAGCACAACGAAAGCACATCTCCTAATGGTGCTCATCAATCCAGATATGCATGAGTAAACCCTCCCTCAATTTTTTGTTTTTCGGTTGGCAAAAATGCTGTTGCTATCAATTTACCATTGCGATTGTTGAATCCATTTGTGTTTCAGTAGAAAAGGGGGAAATTTATTTCTTTTTGAGCGTATTCTCTGCATACTTGCTACCCACAAGCCAGGTTTCTGGTAGATACGTTTAATTCTTTGAAATAAAAATATGCTTCATTCTGGAGATCCAATAGCAGTTAAACAGTTGATCATCATTCACCAGTTTATAATGCGAGATTCCCAATTTCAGATAGATTTGGCAAAGATCTGAGTTCCATAATAAAAGATGATAAAAGTTTTGAATAGGTTTTTTAATCCAATTTATTTAATTTTAACACTTTTCTGGCCTTGCGCGAGTAAGCCTTATTGTTATTTCAAATAATCAGTAAGCAGAAAACCGAAACAGGCAACCGAAATGGACTGAACTGTGACAAATATTCTTGAATGTGGTATGCTGGCATCGAATGATCAGTCGGTTACTGTCATCTGTGAAGATCAGTCCATATGGAATAATGACAGTGAGAAGATCTGTTCGTAGGTGTATAGTTAAAGTTAATAATTTGAAGGCAATTTCTTAAAAAAGTATTTTAGGCTAGTCTACTAAAGTTGGTATCAATGAATTATTTTGTTGGTCATGCGTTGTCAATGGAGTTATGATAGAAATAATAAAACAATACCCAAGAATGGTCACATGTAATGATTCTTTCATAAATGTTGATTTGTGTTTATTATCTTTGTGTAGTATTTTCTGTTATACCTTGTATTTCTCCAACTTTACTTTTTAGCACATTATATTAATGTGTGGTTCATTCACTAACATATTTTTCTTAAGCTGCTAAGTCAGATAGGCCAGAAATATGAAGATCTTTTGCGGAATTTACTGTCAGAAAGAGGAATACCTTTTCGAGGTATGCATTGTTTTGCTTTGTGCTACCTAGTCATCATTATTTTTGGCCAATTAATCTTTACTAAGACCTGAAGCTAACTACGTTTGGATAATGCTGGCAGGGTTTTGTTTTTTGAGTGGAAAATTTTACCTAGCCCCTCGTTGTTCTGATGCCTGGCTCCTAAAGAGGAGGTCCTTAATTTTTTGTTCGAATTCATATGGACTTATTAAGCTACTAATAAATGCTAGTTAAGCACATGGTCAATTTTGACTGTTACAGTTGGGAAGAGAGTTGGGAAGGGAGTTCATAAAGGACTTCTCACACCTGTGGTAAGTATTAGACATTCAGACCCCAGGCCTCAAGTAAAAAATCCCATTGGGGCTTTAACACTTATCCCACTGTGTTACCTGAACGACAACAGATATCTAGCTCATGGTATTTTATTTTTCATGCTGACATTGGTTTTACAGTGAAAGTTCACTGAATGTTTTTATTGTTACAGTACGTAATAGGGGAAGACTGCGAAATAAGTTTAGGATGTTACAGATAAGGACTGTTAAGTGGAAAAGGGACAGTGTACCAGCAATTTCATTGACTTGTAACTGCTTTTACTTCATAAAGGAATGCCTCCGAAGGACAGTTGAGAAAGAGAGAGTAGAGAGACAGACAGACAGACAGACAACGAAAGACAAAGAAAAAAAGAATTGGGCCAGAAGAAAACAAATTGTTGTGAAAAATGATTGCATCGAAAGAAAATAGTCACGTTTGGACCTTTGTACCAAACTAACTAAGAACGTCAGACCTCAAGGTTAAACGCCATGTTAAAAAAACTCATATAACAGTTGAACAGGCAACAGAAACTTGTTCAGCTTGGTATCTGCAGTGATACTAGACGTTACTGCTTTTGCAACAATATTGGGTTGTTTATTTTTCGGCTTCTTTTGTTTTCATTTAATGGGTTAAGAACCATACTTAGCAAAATGCCACTGAATATAGGAAACTGTGAAGAAAAGACAGAAAAGTTTGAAAAGTAGCAGCACGATTTGGATTTATTAAGTTATAAGTTATATCTCTGAACTTGATGAGATGGGTACGAAGTTGACTAAATATGGCAACCGTACTACATGCTAGGACGGATGGTAGATCCAAAGAGATACAAAATTGCGTCAGGCGTAAGGCTTTTTTTGGCACGATACAAAGAACGAACCTTCATACAAGCAGACATAACCAATAGATTGAATATATGAAGCCCAAGAAAGGCCTAGAAAAAAAATGACAAACTAAATATCCTTACTGATGAGCATTACTCGAGGGGAGGAGCAACGTCGTTATGGTTAACTTCAGAGTGAGAGACTATGAATATTGTAGTGAGATAAGGACTAAGCTTTTTAATGAACGACATCAGTTACATTTTTGCCGCCTTGGAAAAAACTGCCACTTCCTTTTCTGTCCTCTAACAGCCTGAAAATGCAATTCTAAGTCTTCTGCAAGCTTGAGTTGTCCGTTCTTAGTTGTCCCGAGGCCAATGACAACGCACAAGACAGTTTACGTCATAACATAAGATACCAAGGTTAAGTAAACATTAGTTACTTGATATTTTGCCTCTACGTGCTTTTTTCACTTACGATTTGACTTTAGTGACTGAGGAGGAAAATTTTTGTTTTGTTTGACGTCAAGACCTGTATGTGTAGGTTTGGATCAAATGTCCACTGATATTGATACTGTAAAATGTTGCAAATGTGAGCTTAAGTAGTAGAAATAACCTGGTTAACAACGCGAGTGTTACTCCACATTGGTCCGATAGCTAACAAAGCCACAGGCACTAATTCAATTTAGTTTAAAACTGTTTATATATTTTCCCCATGATTGATTATATACCTCAGTTATTTAAATTACTACCGGTTCTTGCAATCTCACGTTATCGAATGTTACAACAACGTAGATATAAAACTGAAATGCAAATGGACAGCTGCATCCGAGCTTTATTTATTCTGTTTTCAGATGAACATTATTTGAGAGATCATGGATATGATAAGACACCCGATTATAGACTGGAAATACCATTTGGTATGTTGCATAAAGATTTTTGGTTTTTTTACCCAGTTTCATACTTCTTATAAGAATTTAGTCCAGAAAAATTAAATCATTAATAAAGTTGACATTCACCACATACCAAATTTTCACAACCAAGAATAACTGTTGTTTAATTTTTTACATTTTTTGTGATAATAACTACTGCTTTTTTGTAGGACGATACACTTTACGATTCAGGCCATCTTCAGGGTGTCGTTAGAGGGATTGGCGTGGGTATTCCTCTGTTCTAGGTCGATTGATCCTCAAGAACGTTGGGTGCCATGGGTCACCACTGCTGTCTTTCCTTTGTTATTGCTAAAGCTTCCAGAAGATATCTTTTCGTGCATTTATTAACGATATCAATATATTTAATACATTTAATCCACTATCTTCCCCTTAATCTTTTTGCCGCAATCTTTTCAGTGACAAGAAGACATTCCAGTCTTCTTTTTCCATCAAGTGTCAAAGGCGTTTAACGAACGTCATGGCGAGTATGGAGTTTTTCATTCCTGTTCTTTTTCATGCTTTTTCATTTTGACATGTTCTGTGCGTGAGATTCTCATTATTCAGGGTAACATTCACAGCTCAGCTACTTTCAGTCTTTTCTTCATAGTATGGTTAGTATTTTTATGTCGGGAATTGACAGCCATACAGTAGGATTGGGTATACAAAGGAATATTAAACTCAAATTTGGTTTATATTGTTAACTTATGCATGTTCCGAAAGCAATCCTTCGCAATGCCAATCCTTATCTTGATCTTTCGATCGCCTCATCTATCTGCTTCAATGATGTTAAGTAGCCTAAGTAGCCAGACCTTTTCAACTACTTGGTGCAATTTTCCCTAACCTTTAGCATATAGCTTGGGATTTCTTGCTTTTTGCTGATTACCAAGCATTTTGTTTTCTTGCAGTTTATAGACAGTTTATAGACAGCCATTTTCTTACACTCCTGTACTTCTTTAATCATCAGTGCAGGCAACTACAATTGTGACACAGCAATAATGACTCTCACTTCCATATATTGTTCGCAAAATGTCTCTTCCTCCTCCATGTGTACCTTACACGCTCAGTTTTTTCATTTCACTACTGATGTTGAATAAATCTGGGGAGAATGCACATGCCTGTGTAACTTCTCTTATCTTCGCAAATTTACTCAGATCTTGATTAATACAAGCAGTCTGATCCCATTATAAGTTCCAAATAATCCCTAAAACTTTCCCTTCCAAACGTAAATGATTTAGCAGTTCGAACAGTGTTTTATGCTCCACCTTATCAACTGCTTCAGCATAGCCAATATAGCATACAAAAAAGTCTTTGTATTTCTTTTGCTCTTCCTGCCAACATTCTGACAGTTAAAAATACATTCTCAGTTGCTCTGTCTTCTACGGTGCCACACCGTTTTTCTCCTTCTTCTCGCCCTAACGAATTTTGGCACATTTTGTCATGGTTCTGGTTAAAAGTTTTATCACGTGACTCATTTTGCTAATTCTCATTCTGTGGCACTTTGCAATTTACATAGCGTCTGCCTTATACACATGTTAATTGGGTCCATTTCCTGTCTAGATGAAATATTAGAAATAATAGGGAGAATTTTTTGTAAAGCATTTGATTGATGGGCCACTGTATTGCCTTAGAACTTTTCGCTTTTACTAGCCCTTCCAGTGCCTTAGTTTATATATTAGACATCATTATCATTACGACCAATATAACCTTGTTATTTTTGGGGAGTGCATTTTGTTTATCTATCTATCTATCTTGGTCGATTTTCACATCGCCCAAAATTTTGTTTAAAAGGCTTCCTTTTGCGGGATAAATTAAATGGTTGTGAGTATGATGGTCATTCTGTTGTTTTTCTCGATGTTGATTTTACAGCTGTAGATGGCAATGTGGTGAACTGGGTTGAGAGCAAAGCTTCCTTTGGAGACGAAGAGAGTCATGGTACTTATTTGCAGAACCAATTTTGGAGCTATTGCAACAGGTATTCCGTAGCATGGTATATTTTATAGAAAATTATTGCAGCGAGATACCTGTAGTTAACCTGTATTTTGTACAAATAAACCTTATAGACTACGTTTGCTAATTTTTAGGGCTCCATTGCATAACTTTTAAAGACATCTTAAAGGGGATAAGTGTGCGTGCTACTGACAGTTTGGCATTTTTCCTGACATTGCCCTGGTATTAGTTAAAGAAGGAAGTGAGAAAGAGGAGATAGATAGATAGATAGATAGATAGATAGATAGATAGATAGATAGATAGATAGATAGGTAGATAGATAGATAGATAGATAGATAGATAGATAGATAGATAGATAGATAGATAGATAGATAGATAGATAGGTAGGTAGGTAGGTAGATGATTGCGAATCCCTTAAAATTAGTATACTTGTATTTCTCTGATGGATGCAGTGATCCAGCTGTCATCTTTTGTACACAAATGCATGTCATCAAACAATAAATCCCTTTTGACAAGATATACTGTTCTTGATGACACTTTCTCGTGCGGTTAGGACGGAAACTTCACAATTTTGAGGTGATATTCGCCCTCATCAATAATTTGTCTTTTCTATTCCCAACTACATTTTACGTTTTGCGAATTAGTATTTTGTGACCTTAAATAAAAATGTAGGATACTCTTTTCTCATTAATTCAAAACTCAGACAAGTTACCANGTAGGTAGATGATTGCGAATCCCTTAAAATTAGAATACTTGTATTTCTCTGATGGATGCAGTGATCCAGCTGTCATCTTTTGTACACAAATGCATGTCATCAAACAATAAATCCCTTTTGACAAGATATACTGTTCTTGATGACACTTTCTCGTGCGGTTAGGACGGAAACTTCACAATTTTGAGGTGATATTCGCCCTCATCAATAATTTGTCTTTTCTATTCCCAACTACATTTTACGTTTTGCGAATTAGTATTTTGTGACCTTAAATAAAAATGTAGGATACTCTTTTCTCATTAATTCAAAACTCAGACAAGTTACCAAGCCATGTTTTAACGCAGACTGGATTCAGAGAGAACTTTGATTATTTTTTTTAAAGTAGAGATCTCAAGCAAAAAGTAAAAGGCTACTAACATTTGCACGAGTCCACCATTACACTCTGTTATAGGCGAATGGTGAACCCTTGCCAAGATTAGTTGCCTGTTTTAAATTCATTTGGACTTAAAGATGTAAATAGATCAATAACATTGATCACGAGGCAATAAACTCTGGCAACGTAACTTCACTTTTGTTTTATATAACATGCGGCTATGGGATTGATGCATTTTAATGTTTCTTTTCACTTCATTTTTAGGTTTGGGCCTGGTATGGTAATCTATTGGTTTGGATTTATAGATGAGCTTGACATGCATCGTTCACGCGGGATTGTACTCATGGATAAGTTTCCTGAACAGATATTGACCTTAGATAGTTTACTGTAGTCAATATTGATAAAACTTTAGCTAAGCATAATATGTAATCCTATTGCCTTTGTGTATTAAAGGGATCGAAAAGTCAGATCCCGTTGCAGCTACACTTCAACCTACTCGTGCGTCTCCAGCTACTTTGAAATTAAAGGTTTCTTCAGTCTGTAGGAATATTGTACCGCTCGCGTCAGCCGTCATCTCAGCGCTCGTCACCTCGACCCTGCTACTCCACATTCATATAGGGATAACAGATAGCCCCTGCATATCGTACCCTGTGGGCGTTATTTGTGTCTTAGCATTTTAAATGTTTAAATCAACAAGTATGGTGGAGTCCAAAAGAATTGCCTGTAGGAGCATGTTGGACACAATGAAGAATGAATTTACTTATTCTGTGTTATGAAAGACGTTATCTTTCGTCTGTAAACAATGTGTTGTGAACAAGTATTTTTTTCCAATTTGTTTTTCGTGGTATTAACAGATTAAAGCCGCAATAGAATGTATATTTGCTGTCAGGAAGGTTATTTATGTTGCATGTCACGCTTTTTACAACAGATTATTTGGTTTTGTGTTTAACCTTGCACTCAAACTTTGTTCCCCTCTTCGTGCCTTTAAACGTGATGTTAATGGTATAACATTTGTAATAGAAATATCAGTTTATTGCTTTTGGTTAGTTTTGTAACCTTTTTTTATTAGATAAGACAACTTCATAAACTAAACACAGTTACCGTTGTCAGATGTTGTTGGAGTTCAAAAACAGAAAACGTAAGAGGCAGCAATCAAACCCGTCAAGGAACATCTTCATTACCTTTCGGCTGCTCTACATTTCATGGGTTGTCAAAGAGAATCTTTCTTCTCCAAATATATATTAATATGCGTATGAACTAGTATGAGTGTTCAACTATCAAAAAGATCATATTATAATGTAAAGTTTGTAAATTGCAGCCACTGTCGAACCTCTTCGTTCACAATTTGCACGTCCCCTTGAAGGTCAATGGCTCTGCAGTGTAGCACGTACTCTGGTGTTTGCCTTTTCCCACATGAGCACTGGTTGCTCTGTGCTAGCCCGATTCTGTACATGAACTCTGCATACCTTCCGTGGTCTGACCTCAAATTTTTAAGCAAAACCCAGGTCGCCCGGGGTATATCGTCCCCTGGAGGTTCAGTTGACGGCTCTGGTATGTGCTGCTTCATTCTACACTCGATGCTGTTCCACCTCTCCTGCTCGGGAGATCCGGAGAACTGCCGTTTGAGTCACGAGCAATGTCTTGCATTCTTCTGGGTAGAGGACGTCCGGATGCAAGCCTTTGTGGGCATTGTCTGTGAGCAGTTGCTAAGGGGTGCAGTAGGTGAGATGGACTGTTGAGCGCTCTGGTGTAGGTCTTAAGAATGATGTTCTCTCTCCTCAAATCAGGTGGCTGAATTCCTGAGAGGATGGGAAGCAAATGGAGAGGTGTAGAGCGGATGTAGCCACTGATGATGCGCATGCTGTCACTAAGGGCAGAGTAGATGTTTCACATGCGAGCTAGCACACCAAACAGGGCCACAGTACTTAGCAATAGAGTAGCAGAGCGACAACGCAGATGTTCGGAGGACATCAAATGAAGCACCCCATCGATTGCTTGCAATGCAACGAAGTAGATTTGATCTGGCGCGAACTTTTTCTGTGATCTTCTTAAGATGCTCTTTGTATGTTAAAGATCGGTCAAGTGTTACACCGAGGTACGTCGGATTCTTTTGGAATGGTATGGTGTTTGTGCCAACTTTAACTTTTAGACTGCGGTGAGCTTGCCTGTTTGCTAAATGGAACACGATTGAAACAGTTTTGGCGTGTTGAGTTTTATTCGCCAGAAATGGAAGTACTGCTTTAGTTCATTTAGATCTTCAGACAGGACCTTTTCAATGCTCTCGAATGTCTTTGAACGTTGCAGAAGAGCTATGTCATCTGCATAAATGTATCTCCTACTGATGCAGGTAGGGAGGTCAGCTGTATATAAGTCGGTGAGATTTCGATTTCTCATCAGCAAGATGCAATGTGAACCCACGGTTACTGATAATTTCCATGATCATTCTGAACATTTCTTTGCTAGGAATGTATTGTAGCAGCTTAAATGTTAGTCCTCGATGCCACACGGTGTCATATGTGGCCGAAAGGTCCACAAGAACAGTTCCCGCCTTTTCCTTGGCAAGGAAAACGGATTCAATGCACTCCGTAAGAAGGCATACCTGATCAAGGGTACTTCTTCCTGGTCGGAAACCAGCTTGTTCTGGAGGTAGTTGCGAGTCGACAATGCCTTCAATTCGGTTGTAGATCAAGCGTTAAAACAGATGCAGATGAGGCTTACCGGCCTGTAGCTAGTAGGCGCGTCTGAAGGTTTGCGAGGCTTCAAAATGGCAACGACTTTTTCTTTCCTCCAAATCTTCGGGAGTTTCTTTACTCGAAGGTAGGTGGAGAAGAAAGAGGCTAGCCATTCAATACAGTTGTCGTGGAAGTGGTTGTAGAATTCAGGGTGAAGGGAGTCAGGGCCTGGACTCTTACCGGATTTCTGGGACTTTAGTGCAGTTCTCAGTTCATCTACTATAAAGGGGGAACAGAGGTCTTGATCGGGATAAGGGGGTGTGGCATGCTTCCTTGAGCTTCCTGTTTACGTCTCTAGTGAAAGCCTTGTCAAACTCCTTACATATTCCATTGTTGACAAGGCATTTTGCAATAGAGTTAGCTGAGACTGCATTCCTAGTGGTGGCTTGCCTCTTCCTACCAGTCAACCGATTGAGCTTTGACCAGGCTTTCCTGCTGGAGTGCTTCATATCAATGCTGGTTGCAGCAGAGATCCAAGAATCCCGACGACGATGGTTAATATGGTCTAACTAATTACTAGCTGCTACCTCTTTTTTTCTTCTCCAAAGGGCTCGATCTATTGCTTCAGCTCGCTCCACCTATTTAAAAGGTTACAGCTAAATGAAGAGCCTTCCTCGTAAGGCGATTAGAATAAACATAAACTAGGAAGTGTTACGGCTTTTAAAAAAAGGATTGCGCTAAAATGGTATTTCTTGATATAGTGCTTTTTCGAAGAGGAGTAACACATTTGGTGCTTATTGTAGTAATCGAAAGCCAGAATCCAGCTTGGATATAATACCGATTGATTGAGTAAATTCAGAGTCTCGATTACGAACCTGACAGAAAAATAACCTCAAGTCCATACTTCTCACAACTGCATTTATTTCTCACTAAAAGTTGTAGTTTCTCACATGTAAGCAAGAGATCATCTGTCAAACTTTCCTAATAAACGGAAACTGTTTACTCGGAAGGTGCACACACATTTCGGATTTTATTCTTGACTTTATGGACATAGTGGAAGGCATGGGTACAGGAGCTTTATCATATCGTAAGCTTTTTATTAGCTGCGTTGCGAGGGGTCAGTCGCAATCGTCAGGCTACTAAAGTTACAAGGTACTGCACTTTCCGGAGCTAGGTGGTAACATGGATAGAGTTGTTTGGAGGAGTTGTGTTATGGCTATATTGTGTTATCACCCAATCGCAATGTATTGGTTTGGTTGCCCATGGGCCTTTTTTTACTAGTTGTAAATGTGATCTTGTAGTCAGTAGTGTTTGGCTAGTTCAGGGCTATTGGCATCACCTTTCTGAGCAGCTCACTTGTCCTTGCATTTGAAGGTATTATCTGACTGCAAAGTTTTATTTCTGTTAGTGGTGCGCGGAAACTTTTCCAAAAATTTATCACTTTCTCGATAGTTTGCAAGGTCATAAGTTTTCCTCCCAGCATCCGTTTTCCTCCAACAACGGCTTGCTTTCTGTGTCCCAACAGAAAACGCTTTAGTTTCCCATTATCGCCTTATCGATGCATCTCTTAAATGTGCAGGAAGGTGCTTTCTTTCTTTTGAAGTGCCTTCGTTAAGACAGCTGTACAATGTTCCTTGTAAGCGCCCATATGAGCTGGCTGCACCGACACTGCATATAGCCTTATTGTCCTGTTCAATGCCGTTTTTTCTCTCCCAAGGTAATGCACGTGTGCCCTTGGGATTGCTTGTTTCTAAGAAGCAAACAGCAATATTAATGCATATGGAATACAAAGTGATGTTACCGGACCATGACTTTCCGATATGGGAGAAACATAAACTTATTCCCTCTGTCTATGCGGCCTGTTTAAAAAAGATGGTGAAATAGGTTAGGATGGTCCTACATTTATTTCTATCAAAAGTGGTAAACGTGACAAAAGCTTAGCAGGAAACCCATTCTGACGATTTTGAAAGAATTCTTCAGTTGTACGAGTTCCAAGATGCTGCATTAACACCAAACAAGGGTGTCAAACCACTTGTTTTTATTTTAGTAGACGGCGGACCGGATGAAGCTAAAAAACCAACAGGCTTTAGCAGTAAGGGCGAGACAATTGTAAAAAACCATTCCGAAGCTGTTTTTGTGTTTACACACGTGCCTGGCAGTAGTGCGTGTAACCAGTTGAAAGACAAATGGCACTCTTGTCAAAGGAAATCGCCGGCGTCATTCTACCTTTCGATACTTTTGGAAATTACTTGGATGCATCAAACAAGACCATTGATTCAGATTTTGATACCAAGAACTCTGAAGCTGCAGGAAAAGTCCTTGCAGAAATTTGGTCGGAAACCGTTATTGACAACCACCCAGTCGTTGCTTTGAATACCCACCAGTCTGAAGAAGAGCAAAGCGAAGTCTTGTTCCACAAGTCTGAAAAGTGAAACGCAAAACATCTTCGCCAGTCACAGTACATGTTGCAGATAGTGACGTGCACTGGCGAGTCTTGCTGCAAAAAATGGAGAACAAACTACATAAAGATTTTTCCTCAGCGATTTTTGCCATCTCCGATACCAATTGGCACATCAAAAATGGCTTCACAATCGACCAAGTGACAGGCACATTTCGATCCTTGTTCCAGTCCCTGTTTGTAGCCTCGTTATTGAAATTAGATGTTTGCTACGGTGAATACTGTCCATCACCCCAACAAAGGAATAACAAAGGCGAAAGAATCATCGAACGGCACACATGTAGTTTGTAAAATCTATTATATGACAATACACAAGCGGATATGCAAAAAGAATAAGGAAGTAGCAGAAGAACCATCCGACGAAACTGATATTATTAGTGAAGTTGAGAGCGATGGCCAAACAGAATCAGAACCGACCACCATTGCTGATGATCGAAATATCTTTGGCCAGATAAATGATTGTTTTCAGCCTTTTAAACCTGTTGTATCGATCTTCAAATAATGTTTTTCTTTTGTTTAAAGCTATGCATTCAACAATATTTGACATGGCATTGGGTACTTTTTCGGGTGGGCTCATCAATTACTGTAAAATTGATGGGGGGGGTAAGTGAATGACGACGTAATTTTGGTAGGGGTCATCAAATGATTAAGACTGAATACAAGGGGAAGGGGGGAGTATAAAATAGACCAAAAGTTGAATGATACCTTTTTTAGACTCAAAATTCAAAATGATCAACAAAAAATTTCCCTAAAAACGTCGAAAGTAATATTTTCATAACCACACATTGCATTTCAATTTGTATGGTTTTTATTTGTATTTTTATTTATTTCAATGTAAACAAAATTCCTAATCTGTCTAGGGCCAACACATAAAAAAGTTCTTCGTATTAATATATTTTTGGTTCAAAACTAAACAATATTTTTACTGTCTGTCATTTATCCAAAAAGACCTGCTATTAAACTCCTAAAAGTGACAGGGAAGCCCGATTGCTCTGACGATTGATACATCGAAAACAGAAACCTTGCTGTTTTTGCTGCAAAACTCACCTTCCACAAGTTGTTTTGTTAATGTACGACAAAAATATATGTAAAGCAATACATCTGCGAACTTTACTTCCAAAAAGATACAGGAAACCCTTGGAAAACTTCCAACTCAGCTGCTTACCTAATCCAAACGCTATAAATATTTTGTACTTGTGAGGGGTGCCATCACTCCAAATGCAGCAATACAGTTCTCTACCACAGAGCTTTCAGCTCAATGACAGTACATTGTTTCCCCGTAACAAATAAAACTCGAGTCCCCGGTTTTGTAGTAAATGCATTGACATTGGGTGACTCACCAGGCCCAAGGCAATTTTCGACCACGCTCTGTCAATTATCTTTTCTTTCTTTGGGTAGCAAGTAGGGCCTCGTCATTTAATGTGCGCCCTTCCGTTCCTACAAAAGTAACTTTTTACAACGCAAGGCATCTGTCTGCCACAAAGACAGGACAAGCAGCTGACAAAGCAGAATGCATTAAACTGGAGTAACCGAATGAAGACAAATCATTTTCCTTGTAAAGGCCTCAAGCAAAAAAACCGCTACTGGTGGGGATCGATAAAATACGATCACGAACTTGTTCACAACTTAGAATGGAGGAATTTAATAATTGAAAACAATGTTCTCAACAACTTACCAAATACGATAACGACACTACCGAACATTAAAGAAAATTGAAAAAAATCTGTAACAACATAAGAGTGCAATGAAACAACATAGAAATATTAAATACCGTACAGCTGCAACGATAACAGAACGACAGCAGAAGGGCATACTAGTAAAGTTAGGCAATGGATGTTATTCTGGAACAGTCATTCATGTATATGAATCGATATACAAATGGCAAATATAACTGGTATTTTTACACTGAGCAGGAAAAGTGTTTTCTGATAAATCTAACAATTGGTTTTTACAACTATTAACTGTTTCATAGCATAAAATCTACATATGATTTCATAATAACGTATTGGAGCGGGACGAAATGACTCCAACTTACGTTTAAGACTATATACCCGTTATAACTTCCAGTAAACTCTAAAAGTACTTAGCAAAATAAGAGTGGGGAGCAGCCGAACTCGCATAGCATACAAAGCACGGACTAAAAGTAAATATTGATTACATCAATCAGCTGTTATACAATAAATGCGATCACATCCTTCCTGTCACAGTGCATGAAGATATAAACTGCCTCTTGTCTTATCTCTGTAGGAGTGCGTTGATGTTGTAATTGGACTGCCTGGGTCTACCACCATAATTTGAAATGCAGAAAGTGTGAGGTCTCAAGTTCGACTTCTACACACTTCCGTGGTTCTCGCTTCTTCGTTGTCGTGAAAGGGAAAAATTCCACTGCATATTTCACAATTGCAGCGTGGTTAAATTACTACAAAACGTTAACTGGTCTGGAAATCTTATCTCATATCAAGAGTCCCATATCCTTTTTATACTTTTTTAAAACAACGGGTCCGTTACCACGCTTACACACACCTCGATTCAAAGCTTTACTACTATATATATTAATACATGGTATTGTCAAGGAATAAAATTCTTTCCAAAGGTGGTGCTCGGAATTCTTTAAACGTGAGACAGCTATTCGCTACTTCTTACTTTACACCATGTGTGCCTTCCAGACCTCTATACATACTGCCAACAGCCGTTGAAACTAAGAATTTTTAAAGCAATTTTTTTATCACTCGAAATTAAATCAGATATTATTAAAGATTCTCTGATTACCCAATTTCACGTCACATGAAATGATAATGCTTATTACAACCATCACAATGATTAGCTGGAAAAGCATGTTTTGACTAATGAATTCGGCTTGTTGATTACCGACGATTCATCTTGTCACCGTTCCCCCTCACAAACACATACGAAGCCATAAATAATATAATACGCTAATGAATAACAAATGGATTTCATAACTTGAACCTCCTGATGTCTTTCTCTTTTTATGGTTCCTCGGCCATCACACTAATACACTCAAAGTTAAAAGGCATAACCAAGAGTGTCTCAGTCCACTTCTCGGCACCTTGATTTAACCAGATGTACCATGATCAACAGCCATTCATATTTAACGTTTAAATACATCTGGTTCTCTTCTTTCTTCAAATAACACAATCCGTTAAAAAATAGTATCCCAACTTCTAAGTTGAAACCTAGTTTTACAATAATCTCTTGACCATATAAAATTAAAATGGTAGCCAGCCTTTAGATGGATGTCTGCTCTAAGGTGGGATCTGCATACCTCGTGCATCCGCTAAGGATGCGGGAGTTTCCTGTAAATTCTTCATTAATTGTGCAAGCCATCTCTTTGTAGATGTATCATCTTTGAGGCATGGCGCAAAAGTTGTATCTCTCAGTTGGTCTGGTAAGCACTGCCTTAAAGCTTCACGAGCCCTAAATAATAGGATGAAAAAATAACCGGTCGAAAAAACAGCCATCTCCCATTATAGTCTACTAAATACTTTCGAAACCATCCGTAACGAATGGTGGGGAAGATAAAGATAAAGCTAGAGTTTTATACCGAAAAATTGTACTAATTCAAAATAATTTTCAATGTCATCGTTCCTAATGGTGATTAGAATTTTTTTTCATGGAAGAATACTTGACCAAATTGTCACTACTTAACTATACATTTAAGCTATCATCGTTTAGCACACCCTCTTTAGCAAAGGAGGAGTGCATTTGCTAAAGAGGATGTGTTGACTGATGGTGAGTCTGATAGTGTCAAAATACAAGCTTAAATTGATCCATTTTATATCGGAGCTATTTAACAGAAGACAACAGATCCTCTATTACATCTTTTGGATTCAATGGAATCCTCAAGGGAGGTGCAAAGCCCCTTCTGCCACTGGATTCCAAATTAACACATTAATAAGATGTCTTCTTAACACCACAAGGGAATTAAAGTTGCAGACAGAACATTTGCTGTCAAAGAAGAAAAACTCAATACAATGTAAACCTCGCCACTTCAAATATACTAGAAATACTACTACTAGACAGCAGTACTCATTTTTGCAACACATTAGGAATGGAAGCAGCCATCATTCCCGGGACACTATGGATTTGTTGCGAAACTGAAAGTGAAAGTAAACCCTGGGAATGGCTGTAAAATCAAATGCAGGACCAGTCGCAGGTCTGGCTGCCTAAGGGTGGGACTTTCGGCGACTTCGTTCTTTTGCGCCTGCTGCAGTACGGTGTTTTCGTCCCTAGAATTTATCTTCTTTTGCTCTTGTGGTCAGAAACATCGGTAGGATGCAAGTGCCTATTTCTCAGTATTACGATCTTGCGTCTCGAGGTAACCGTTACCGAAATCTTCGTCGTTAAGCTGGGGTCTCTTTGCAGGGCCTGTCATTGTTGCCAGTTCCAAGTTGCAAAGATTTTTTGGAAGACAAATGTCTAGCATGCAGTAGACGTCCCACAGCCATCACCGGTGTCTCTGCTTTGCTTGCGTGTAGAAGTAATTCCTACTCTCTCGAGTGCTGCCTCGTCTTGTAGCAGTCTAGGATGTATCTCTGCGATACAAAGAGGATAAATTCGATCTTTTCTTCTGTTCTGGGCCGAATGCTCAGGTGTTGCTTCTTTAAAATACAATGTTCAGTACTCAAGGTATTTATTCATAGCCTTTGCTTCGGTCAGAGAGTTTGTTGTTGGACCAGACATCCTTACTCAACTGGGAGACTTCTAAAAACTATCTCTAAATCTGGGAATGACACTTGAATGACGGATTTCAAAAACGGTTTATTTACTTATTATAAATCCTAGCCTTGGCAAGAAAAATGAACATTGCAAAGGAACTTAGTGAGAATCCTTTACCAAAGAAAGTGGCTCTTTTAAGAAAGAGTTGGGGTATGGAGTAGCTAGTAACAACTTTGATATTTCTTTGACTCCAGCACCAAATCCTAGTCAACAAAAAATGACACTGGTAGGATTAATTTTAACAAAATATCAGTAATATCTCAACGAAATTAGATCAACAAACAATATTGCATACTACTAATTGAAGTGCATTCGACAAAGGTGAAGTAGTTATCGTAAGCTATGTACCATAAACAACGTAAACGGTATTTTATTAAAATCTGGAAATCTTTGCGGCGCAGTAAATGATCCTACAGAAAAAGAAAGCTTCACATTACGTTGAAGTCCAATTTAAAAGGCAGCACTGATACTATCCAGCAACGGCTAACACATTTCTCCGGTAAGAATGCATCACACGTGCTCTGTCTTCCAATTAACTATTTTCTGTAGCTTTTTTGGGGAAGAAAGCAGGCAATCGATATTACTGCATAAGCTCAGTTTTAATTTATTCGCCGCGAAGCCACTGCTCTCTGCTCGGCAATCAAAAAGAAAAGAACACTCTTCATTAAGGCAATACCAAGAGTTCGTTTCACAAGCACCGTAATGAATGCGACCAATTCAATAACATACAGCAAGTGTTTTAAGAGGTAATCATTTGTTAAGTCAGAGCATGTTGAGCTATAACTCCTATGAAGCGAGTTCTCTGTTTTTATATGCCATGCAATTTTTCAAAGCTCGTCCTTCGCAGGGCTTGAAGCGACTTCATTGTCGGGAGTGGCATGCTATTAGACCTTTTCCCCTTACTTTTATTTATAACTGATAATTATTTTAAACGTCTGGATATTATATTGTCACACATTAATTCAATGTCAGTGATCTTCAAATAGTCTTCTTGATAATTACATAAAATATTACTGCATGTATATATAAATATGGCTGTAAGATAACATTAATTTAACTGCCTTATTATTATTCATGTCTAAATTTTTCGCCAAAATACCTCAGTTTTACAAATTTAGAGAAAATAATTTTGTGCGTTCTTAAACTAGGCAAGCTAAAAGGCACTTGATCGAAAAGACTTGGGTTTCTCTACCTAAAGCATTATCAATTATGACCCCCACTCCCAAAACTATATTATTTCTGTACAAACTTACTTGTACTAGTTTTTATTTCAAAAAAAGAGAAACAATGAAATAGCGATATTTCTCTAGGAGTAATAGGCCGATGTTCTTTCATTTGCATACTGAGTTACTCCTTTAGCCTCTGGGGTCGACTTGTCCTTTCCTTTCCTCTTACTAAAATGCACTCAGAAACAAAGAACTTATTGTACCTTGATCTTTCCTTCCAAGCTTGTTAATTTTTCAAAAATTATAAAACTAATGTAGCAACCGTGCTCGGTAACACCGTAGCACAGTTAATGTTTACACCACTTCTTCGTTCGCTTAACGAACGCGTGTGTATCTTGAACATCAATAAATCTGTATGATATTTGACGATCAATTATACTAGCATAAATAACTTGAACCAGGCAAATGTTACTTATGCAAATGCATGAATAAACAAGAAGAGCTCTATCTTAGTCTATTCATATTTCTCAGTGGTAAAGAGAAACGAATTCAAAGTTAATTAGTAGCCTCTTGGATATTCACACAATACTATTCCTAAAGTTAACAAACATTGATGTGAGAAACAAAGAGAAAAAAAACAACCAAAAAAATAAGCCACATAGTAAAATTATGGTCCTTAGTACTCCGTTTTTATAAAAATTATGACTGGATTACCATTAATTTTATCAGTGAAAGCAGGATGACAGCTCTAAAAGTAAATGCCCACAGATGCCGTCAACTGTTCCTGTTCGTTCTAAAAAGCGGCGTTGGTGTTCCCTGGTGCTTAACTTGCCTTATTCAAAGGGGTTTTTTTGAAATTGTAAAATGTTGCGCTGCACGCATGAAAATAAATGCAAGTGAATAAAAGGCGCTTTCTACTGTGTGTTCTTTGTGCAAGGCTGCAACAATGCATAATTTGCGGGAGGGGGGGGGGGCAATGAAAGCGAACATTTCCCGACAGTCATTTACGGGGCAAATAAAAAAAACCCAGCTTATATGTATGTATTGAAAAACTGATATTTAGATCCTGTAATAATACACACTAATAAATAAAATTAAAAATTTATTTATTAAAATTTCAAACTCTTAACTCCCATACACAATATTGGGATGTCACTGAAATCCAGTGCGAAAATTACGATGCAACGAATGAGAGGTCTGTGTACGACCATGAGTTTGATTTATACCATCACACAAATCATAACACTATCCCATGATAATACATCCTAAGGAACACTATACTTTGACAATACATCCTAACAAAAAGGAAAACTCTTACTATATAAAGCCAACGAATCCAAAAAGAAATGGGCACCTCAGACTTAAACTAATGAGAAGCAAAAGAAATATCACTGACCACTGAACTGCTAGTCAAAAAAGCAATATCTGATATACACCAAGAAAGCAACGTTGGCAGTACAAAGGAATTATCTTAAATAAAAAAGAATGCTCTAAAGTTAACACTTAACACTTCACTCCACCCCATCCCTTACACAAACACACACACAATGACCACAGACATGCATATCTCTGCACGCACTACAAGAAACGTAGCAAATAATAAATAAAAATCCGACGGCAAAACAACAAGCAACAACAGTCGCACACCAAATTTTCAACATCGCCTCAGATTCTCGGTCTTGAAATCATATTTTTCAGGCGAAAAATCATCTAAGGAAAATCGCGTATCATATGGACGAATTAGCTGAATTTCTGGTGCGCAAATACACATTTACATATACTAGCAGTGGTGTATTTCATTTCAAAACTGCGTTCATCATTGGTGCCCTTTCATGTTTAATTTGAAATTTTGCATATATTTAAATACCCCATCAACGTTTCCACAGCTTACCATTTGGTCATTGCTGTGGTTAAACTAGTAAGAGAAACGTACAACGCATAACAAGTAAAGATAGATAGTGATAAAAAGGAATTCTATATCTGAACTTATTAAGGAATTCTTAGTTATCCTGGCCAACATTTCTAAGGGCTATTTGTTAAACTAATATCTCTGTTTTTTAACTATTTTTGTCGTGTATACACATTTTTATGGGCAAAGTACACAAGATGTCAAATCACAGAAACACAATGTCGTATTTACACAGAAACTTCAAACTTATTCTCCTGACTTCAATGTAACGTTTCATCTAGCATTGGTAAAATAAAAAAGTTTATCTGCAACATGAAAAGTTTCTATCATTCCACCTAATCATTTTTCTTTCTTGTTCAAAATCAGCAACTATGCAAAATTTGATTGTGCTAAATACAATTTTACATACCTGGGATTATCCGATAAACGTAAATAGCAGCGTACGATGTGCTTTAGCAAACGTGTAGATGGCTCCTTTGCCAATGCCAAAACCATTTTACCCTAACATAGATAACAAACAACAATGTTCAAAATAAAGTAACAATTAGCAAAAATTGAAATTGTTGCACAAAACCGCACTTGTTTTTGTCCCCCCCCCCCCAAAAAAAATAATACAAACACTGTAGCCGCAATTCGAGAGTGTGAATTTTGGTTTTGTATGAAAACAATCACAAACCATATCTCTTACTTATATTTTCAATCAGGTAGTTACTTTTCGTATAGCCAGGTTCGTTAAAAATTAGGTGGGTTAAGAGCCGAATGGAAAAAGGATATAGGTTTGTGTTCACAATTTGTTGCTAAGATTGGATGTACTAAATATGTACAAAATAAGGAGGCCAGTAAATATGGGTAGTTCCATGTAATTTTAGCATAGCCAGCTTCAGTAAAAATTAGGTGCCCAGAAACAAGATAGGGAGGTGACCACAATTCTTTGCCAAGACTCGGTGTACCAAATACGTACTTATTATGGAAACCAGTAAATATGTAAAAAAACACGAGACATTTCAGAGCATTCAAAAGTCCCTTTACTTTTATCGATTATCTAACTTTATTTCCAGCGGAGGTGTGGTTTAATGGTTACTGCAGTTGCACAGTAACCAAGGGGTTCCGGGGCGATTCAAAGAGGGCACGAGGAGAATTTGGAACTTTACAAAAGAAAAAAGCCATTGGTTGGCGTCAGCTTGGCATGAAATTCCTCACTGCCAAAACAAGGATCTATCTGAAGGGCACCGTCTTGAGCCTCAATTGCTGGGGCAAATGACGTTAAAACAAAAAAAAATCTAACGTTATTACCGAAAAGAAATACGAACTTCTTAGGCTATCAAGTCTAATTAAGACAAAATCTCGGCGCAGTACGCATTTTTGTGTTTCCATTTCAAACATTTTAAATGTAAACTTTTGGTTTCAAAACCACACAATCGTCCAACAATTGTAAGCGACAACCCTTACTCGCACTTACAAGTGCGAGTAAGGGTTGTCGCATATAGTGGGGCCTTTTTATCAAAAGTCCCAGTATGAATTATTTCTGTCCATCAGCGACGTCTATCAGCCTTGGTTTTCTGTCTCTTAAAAGATTCAGGGCCTTACATTCGGACACAGGCATATGGTTATCGATTAAGTACAAACTCCTTAAATTCTGCAAATGCATATCTTGTTAAAGAGTCGGTCAAACCTAAGCACTTTCTCTCTCTATTTCTTTCTGCCTGGTATCTGTCCTAACAAATGTAAGGTTTATTAAACGCTTCATGCCTAATCGTGCAAACTGTATAGCCAAAATTAATCATCATTTACCAGTATAACTGCAACATGTGAAAAGCGATCGTATGTTTGACATATATATGATAAACCAGCTTCGTCTAATAAAATTTTCTGCAGGATAAAAGTGGCCACCTAAAAAAAGCAAAAGCAAAACACTGGTGTAATGCTCTTCAAAAATTACAGGTTTTAAAAAGTTATAAAAAGGCAAAGCTGCCAATAATTTTTCTTTGGTGGTAATAAACCAAAAAAAGTAATACACAATGGACTAACAAAATGCTTATTTGTACATTAAAGCTAAAAGTTTATGTTCTTAATGTCGAGGTGGTATCTAAACAATACAGATTTTCAATGAAGGATAAAGCAATTATCGTTTTATATTCAGTTCTAACCTGTTAAGCTTTGGGGGCTCTGCTATTTTAGTTTCAATAAACTGCTGTGCTCCTTGATTACTTACTTACTTACTTACTTACTTACTTACTTACTTACTTACTATATGTTTATAGTCAATGGACACGTCATACGTGTTTGACTTGTAGCTTTCAGCAAAGTTCGCCACTTCATACGATCAGCAGCCATTTCTTCCGTCAAATTGAGGGTCTTCAGATCGCCTCCAATCAATTCCTTCCAAGACTTCCTTGGTCGTTCTCGGAGACTTGATCCCAACACCTCCACAAGATTGATTGATATAATATAGTTTTCCTCGACGCCTTCATCCTCTAATAGTTTTTTCCCCTCCTTTTTACAAATCTTTCAACGAATAAAGTTTTTCCCTTGAACGGCTAGATCGTTGAATTGTTTGGCTTTTCGGTCCTTTCCTCCAGATATGACTTTAAAGTCTTTTTAACTCTTANTACTTACTTACTTACTTACTTACTATATGTTTATAGTCAATGGACAAGTCATACGTGTTTGACTTGTAGCTTTCAGCAAAGTTCGCCACTTCATACGATCAGCAGCCATTTCTTCCGTCAAATTGAGGGTCTTCAGATCGCCTTCAATCAATTTCTTCCAAGACTTCCTTGGTCGTTCTCGGAGACTTGATCCCAACACCTCCACAAGATTGATTGATATAATATAGTTTTCCTCGACGCCTTCATCCTCTAATAGTTTTTTCCCCTCCTTTTTACAAATCTTTCAACGAATAAAGTTTTTCCCTTGAACGGCTAGATCGTTGAATTGTTTGGCTTTTCGGTCCTTTCCTCCAGATATGACTTTAAAGTCTTTTTAACTCTTATTGCTTGGTCTATTTTCTTCTTTCTGGTTTTTCTTTCGATGTTCGATACAATTATTGGCCTTATGCCTTGTATGGTTCTTAACAAAAGAATATCAATAAGTAAAACAAAGAAGTTTGAAGACAAGTCTCTATTTTTAAGGCCAATAGTAATGAACACCTGTACTTTGGGGGGCAATTACTAAGGCAATTTAGAACAGATTGCCTTTTATCCTAAAAACCCATTACGACTGCAAACAGTTTACCGTTGGACAGCTGATATTAAATAAAACATTTGACCAGTTCAAAAAATCGTACGTATTGTTCAATACGTTTGGTGTATTTATAGATGTTTAAAATGCATAGTATTGTCTTAGGGTTTTTTGTATTCCAAATACGTTATTGTTCATGCTCTACTGACAACAAATGACTTCTACTTACATAAAATGAAAATTTAATTGGTGAAAAATAATAAAATTGCAATGTTAGTCATACGTAGAAGAGACACACTATAATGTCTATTAAACACCGTTAGGTGATTAAAATCTAAATCTTTTCAACACTTTTAATTCTGCAATTTAATTGCTCCATTGGAGTCAATCTTAAATGGGATCAAGACATTGGGTTTGCCACAAATGGTTTGCTTTTAAGTTCAGTTGAAACAAGATTCGAGATAGCAGTAAAAACGTACATTTTCATATCAATAAAGAAAATACACTAAGAAAACTCTCCATAACATCAGTTCAAAAAGTGATAAGCAATTTATAACAGGTGTAGGTGCCTTGGAAAGAGGGCCCTACCGTTTTGGATAGTTCACTGCCAGTTTCCATTATTCGCAAGCACAAAGGAATGATCTCTGTTGTTAACAAGAAAGTTATCACATCTTGATCGTCAGTCTATAAGAAATAAGTTAGAAAATCATAACTGGCCTATTATAATAGCAGATCACAGAAAGATATAAACAAAAAAATGCGAGTTTCGGGGCTTACAGTAAATTCACTCCTTACGACAGCAGAAGTAACCGTCGTGGTCGTGGTCGTGGTCGTCGTCGTCGTCGCGGAAATAGCAGCAGCAGCAGCAGTAGTAGTAGTAGTAGTAGTAGTAGTAGTAGTAGTAGTAGTAGTAGTAGTAGTAGTAGCAGTAGTAGTAGTAGTAGTAGAGCAGCAGTAGTAGTAGGAGGAGGAGGAGTAGGAG
>RDPX01000122.1:786847-851553 GCA_003991215.1 Morbakka virulenta
GTAATGCTAGTAGTAGTAGTAGTAGTAGTAGTAGTAGTAGTAGGAGTATAAGCAGCAGTAGGAGTAGTAGTAGTAGTAGTAGTAGTAGTAGTAGTAGTAGTAGTAGTAGTAGCAGAAAGAGGAGGATGAGTGGGAAGAGGAGGAAGAGTGGGAAGAGGAGGAAGAGTGGGAAGAGGAGGAAGAGTGAGAAGAGGAGGAAGGGATGGCTGCGAAGAAAGATGTGGAGAGACACGCAAAGTGGGCGGAGGTGTAGAAAGGGGAGAGGAAGTAGTGGTAAGGCAGCAGCAATAGTACAGGCACCACTAGTGTTAGTAGCACTGACAGGCCTGCTACTTGCACAGTTGGTGCCAGTGGCAGTGGTTTAAATACATCGAGAAGTAAATAACTTCCTTGAAAATGGTACGATTACAGAATGCTAAGGCCCCTGCCAGTAATACAGTATTTGATTACAGTCTACTTACAGTGTTGCAGTTAAATGAATTGCACTTCCCCCGCAAATATTCTCAAATTTTGATAATTTTATATATATATGGTGAACGACAAAAAAAATCACCAAACCATATTTTGTCTTTCATCATATGATAGCTCTTACTTCGATACTGGTATATATATGTCGTTTATACTTTGCATGTTCTGATGAATTGTATTTATTGTTTTGGGGTGTTTTTTCACTAATACATTTGATTTTCAGAAGTATGTACCAGCTACTGCATCCATACGAGGCGTCAAATATTAACAAACTATGCGCAACATCTATATTAAATAAAGAGAAAGATCTAAACTTACCCCTAACCCTTCCTTAATCCTTAATCCCATGTGAATTCAAACAATACACCCCCAAATTTACGAACAACGAGAAAACATTTACACCACAACACATAATGTACCCATCTGCCTTTTTCTGTGAACCAAGATCTTAGGTCGGTACCCTCGGTTATTTTCCGTTCTGTTTAATTTTCCATTTCTCTGTACTTAACTACCAAAAAAAGCATCTATGACGAAGATCAACAACATCACACCCCCAAGTACCATAGCAGAGCAGTATTATAGTGAATGGTGTTCAAGTTTGCAAATATGCACTATTGCTTTGTCTGAGCAACACCTATTAATACCTCAGTTACTGACATAAACACACTTTGAAATATTCGCAAATGCAAATTTTTCTACCGTGACTGTACTAAAATGTCAATTACCTTAACTAGTGCACCGACTACGCCAAGGCTTGTGAGTCGTAAGTATTCAAACGGCCTTGTTTTACTTGTCGTGTTCAAGAAGGGGTACAAAAACAATGGAATGTGAGCTGTTAAAGGAAAGACAAAACAAAATTTTACCCAGCAAATCGATTCTGTTCCAAAGAAAGTAAACGGTTTCTTATACATATAACATGGAAATAACTTAACGTATGAAAAGTAGGAAACGTGAAAAATCAGGAGCTACACATATTAAAATTTTACTATTCTAATATTTGATGTGGCTCAGCGATTACAACCAACCAATAAAGTTCACACGTGGCTCTTTATTTAGATTTACACTCTACGTAATTGTAAACTGCTTGGTGCAACTATTTAGCCTTATTCTCATCCTCAGCTTTGCATTTTATGGGCGTCAAATTTCCATTGTGATATCTCACTTTCCTCTTCGCCATGTATCAACATCTCACACATTTTATTATCCTGACCATTTATGTCATGTGATCACCTTCTTCTTCAATCTTCTTATTGTGTGTTCACCTTCATTCATTTCTATTGACATATTTGCTGTCCCTTTCGGTATATTATGTAGAATTCCCCATTTCTAGTTCCCCATTCATTTCGTTCCCAGGTCTGCAGCTACACAGGGTTTCTTTGAGTTCGAGGAAATAAAAATTAAGATGCCTACCAACAATTGAAAATTTCCAAAAATTACTTTTGTTTTTAAGCACGAGTTGGTTCCATCATGGGAGCAGATGCCTGTATACAACAGTCACAAGAGGTCTCTTTTGGGTAAGTAACAAACCGAAAAACTCTCCTTTTTGATACTTTCCGCTTTCAGTTCAGGACTTTTAGACCAACATAGCTACTTGTGAATTGTATAGCATAGAACGATTAACCACCCCCCGCACCCCCGCACCCCCCACAGACACAGACACACATCTTGCTACTACACGGTCAATAAAGGAGATGTGTTTTCAAACTTCTTATTTTGTTTGCTTTCAACAAGTTGTAAGTATTCTTTTCAGTGACACGCAGCTTTAAGTCGAAACACGAAAGATCATCAATTTTGTCAAGGTTGAAAAGAGAGATTCAAGTTAAAGACGAGCTCTTTAAAACACAGAAAAACCTTTTGGCCTACTGCTGAAAAGAGAAGCTTTGGGCACTTTTTGAAAAGGCAAAGGGGCTAAATGATGCACGTGTCCCTAGTCTATTCTTTAACAAGCCCGTGACTCGTGACAACGGAGGCACCGTTGTTGGTGCTGCAAAGAATAAACCAAAATACCTTATTTAGAAACAGGCTGCACTTCAATGTTCAAAAAATGTTCATCTAAGTTTCATACGAAGATTCTTACCCTAATTCCAAACCACTCAGTGCAAAAAAGCTGTATACTAGTTGGTATGAAATTAATTTGGGAGATGCCAGTGTTTTGTTAACTCCTTCAGCAAGATTACTTTCTATTCTACACTATGTAAAATGGTATTTATGTTAAAAATTTAGCTTCTTTTTATTACTCTCTACCAACCAATTAATAATACATTACATATTTTCTCAAAAGAAGCCAACTAGAAAAACAAATTTTATGTTTCTGTTTGCTTTACATTCAGAAATAAAGCTTAGAATGCCTATAAATAATTGCTTGAAAAACCTTGAAGTTCAATGAGCTATGGATCGCAATGCCATAGCCTTAGTGTCGCCCTCTTTAATATCTCACCTGTAAGTCACCCGTTTTCAAACTAGAATAATTTCGGCCTGTTTTAAACACTACGGTGTTGTTACATAACACATTAAATTAAAAATTCATCTACAAGATATTAATCACCTTGCAAAAATGGTGAGCGGGTCTCCGGGTGTGATGCTACACACTGCAGAAGAGCCAAAGCATTACAAACTCTGTTTGACTGATGGGCCTAAACACAAAAAGAACAATTGGGCATAGGGCAAACAGCGGATAAAATTACGTAAGTTAACAACAACCACCCTACATTGGTAAATACTGCTGACAAGCACAACAAAAATGCCTATATCATGCTAGGATTATTAAAATTCACGGGGGCCAACCAATATCCTACAATTCTACGTTATATATGTAACCTGTAGTGACAGAACGCCTTACGAAACGATCACGATGAGCAATAGTCATGCATGCCGTACTCTATACCCTATATCTACAAGGAGGGGAGGAGTTTCATTGATTTTTGACTTTCGGTCCCACAACTCTATTGAAATGTAAGTCTTCTTGGACTAACACGTCACTGTTATCTCTCAAAGCAATTAGTTTATTTACATGCTAATAAAAAAATATCAAAGTAGCTCCCTCTCGTTTGGTATTCTGGAATGCATAAAAAAATGTCCAATCCATCAAATCACATTCAAAAGTATAACCAGACTGTAGTCTCCTATTATCCGTGTGAAGGTTGAGACAAAACATCATTTCCAACTTATGAAAAACGTTTTCCATTAGTAAATATCTAGTTTTCTCTGTAATTCTTATGGAGTACCAAAGTCCCAATCCTACCAAAAAAACCCAACAAAATATAATGGTCCGGCATAATCCAGTGGAGGAAGAGGCCCTCTTCCACTTACTAGATATTTTGTCGAATTATGTTAATTAGTGTTGTTTTACTAGTTTTTTCATACATACTTCAATTTCAGAACCTTTTTAGCAACTTTTAAGTTTCATGCCAAATACGCTTTGCAGAAATGTGTATCCAAAGCAAACTGACACAGACATCGAGAAACAAAGTTTTCCTTAAAGATTCTACCTTTGCTAACATTTTGCAACTTTGCTATTGTCCTTTCATTCAGCAAATCTAGGGCATTATAAATGGGTCAACGGATTTCTAATGGGAAAACAAAATTTCAATACAAAATTTATGAACAGTGAAAATACGCATATAGGATTTCTTCCTTCGTCTCTTATCGGTATAGATTCCGCCAGCTCCAATTAATCCCGAGCCGTTGCTTTCCACTCAATACAGTGTTCACCAATCTCGGAGACTGGAATAGAATATTCAGTCGTCTATGCCTTTTCAGACAATAGTACACACCCAAAAGGCACGACATTCCTTTTAACAAGGTTTTAGCCATTTCATCAAATTTCCACCACAATGTTTCTTTCAGTGAGAAGATGCATCTACAAAAACATGGCTGATATGCCTATTGGGATATTTCTCTTCTACATGGGCAAACCACCTCTGTCTCCTTTCCGTGACCATCGTACCGATTATCTTGTTCTTGCTTTATGTCACAATTTCACCGTTTAAACTATGAATAAACAGTGTTTGCTCTGAAGGTGTAAACACTTTGTATATACACTAGTAAACAAAATCTAAATGTTCCATGTAATGTATAAAAAATTAACTGCAATTTCTCTTTTCTCATAGTTTATGTCCACCTCTGAAATGTCTGAGTAATCATCCTTCGTAATTCATGTTCAATGTAGCCGACAATTATTTTCATTTTCTAAAATAAAATGTTCCCTTGCATCAACTGAGTGTTTCCACTTGAAATTTTAACAGTCATGCAAATAACTATCAATTCCATATCCTCAAATTAATTTCAGCAACAACAAAGTAAGGTTCATTAAAATACAATTTATGTTCCAACACTGAACAGACCGGTCAAAGTAACGTACCGTCAAATGTGGTGGATTTATCATTGGATAGATATTGACTATTTCTTGTAATAACGCAGCAATAGTACCTAAATAGCGAAAACAATAACATACACAATCATTGTTAAAAGTCTAAACGTACAGCCAGTCACCCACAATAAAACTATTATTGCAAGTGTCATCATATACCCAATCTGATTTAATGTTTACACCACAGTCACAAAACTTAATTAAGATTCACAAAAATACAAAACAGATGTAATGTAGTTGTACATTTCACAACTACATTCCATCTGCTACACATCAGAACATGGTTATGGCTAACATATTATTCGTACTGTCTATCCAAGATTCTATTAACTAACTGTGTACAGCACTAGTCAGATAAGACAGCCCCAAATGACAGACCAAATATTAATGACTGTGCAATGCTGTTTTTACCTAAAAATAAACGGTGCAGTGACAACATAGTACATAAATAGGTGGATGTATTTCACAATTGCAAGGAACTGACATTGCGAAATGACACCAATTCTGGTACTTCAGATCGACATGCCTTGTTTTCCTTACTCTCTTGTGCTAATTTCAAGTGCAATATAAGCTTCATTATTCCATAAACCCCCAGAATTTTGCTGTAAGGTTTGGAGTTTTGGAGTATTGGAGGAAATAAGAATGCGAGAAATTTCAGTATTTTCACTGTCCAGGTTTCATCAACTGAACGGGTATGGCTGTATTTCAATAAAGTAGCAAATCAACTTTAAAAAGTCATAATTCGTAAAGGGTTTTCCATACACAAAATTTTGCAAACAAGTTTAAAGGTTATCGATAAATCATAATACTTGATGAATAAGTCATAATAGTATAACTAACAGAATTGTAATCAGTACAGAAAAATGACTGGCAAGTCAATTTTCACTTTGCAATTATGTAAAAAAATCGACATTTCTGTATTTATAAAAACAATAAATTTCCATGCTATTTATCCCTTATTTCGCAGTACGTGTCACGGTAAAATCCTTTGCTTCCTTACCTAATCATTAGTTTTTTGTCTATTATCTCCATGTCGGCCTCGTCCATTTAGCAATTTTCTCTTAAGCGCTTTCATAGTTATTCCCTCTTTTCTCATATTATCAAACGCCACATGGACAGGAAATGTGCTTCATTCCATATGACTCAATCATGCAAATTATGGTTTCTTATTTCTGTCAAAATGGATATATTTATATCAGAGTTTTGTTGCAAACGTCCTTGGGAATTCTTTTTCTTAATGATAAATTTGTCACTATTCTTATTGTAAAATTTTAATCTTTCGCCTTTTCTCCTTACAGGTGCTCTCCATATGACCATGTCATATATGTCTTGTATCTTCTTTATTTTATTTCCAAGGAAATCTGTCTATTAGTGAGAGTTGGTTTTATTACTGCAAACATATCATGCAAAATAAAATTGTCTTTGTGCCACCTTCTGCATCACACAGGGCTTGATCAAGGACTAAGCTATTTACTATTATGACAGGAGTATAAATAATGCGGTCTTGTTTAGAATTATAGTGTTATTCTAGCAGAAAGGGTGTTTTAAAGTTTATGTTAGCAGTTAATGTCATTATTCCCAGGTCATCAGTGACTGGTTTTTTTAATTTCCTTTTCCTTTATTGGCTTAACAACAATAACCACTGTTGCAAAACAAGAAAGTTGTCATAATATGCCATCTGTCTTGATAGCCCAGGTAAAACAGTGAATTGTAACAAACTTTTGAATTGTGATAGAATTTTACCTGCAGGGATATTTTGATGTTGTTTTGTAATACTTCCAGTAATTTCATATTTTGGTTCACGAAATTTAACATTTCATAAGCAAATCTAGAAATTAAATATAACATTTGCAAACAAATGCATTGAGCTTTCCTAACATCTATGGTGTGACTAGTTTTGCTTGATTATTCTGCTTTACAATGTAAAAGTGGTTGTGTGAAGACCTGATGCGATTTCTCTAATACTGATTGGAAAGTAGTTCTATTATGCACTTTAACAGCAGCAAAAAAGGATAACTAGTTGACAGTCATCCTACTTCAGGTCTCTTGTTTAATATGTTACATTTTTGACATGTATATTGGTGTAGGTACCTGTTATGTTGGAATATTACTGTTTGACAAGAAGGTCAATGTCATTGGTGGTTCATTGTATTTAAACATTTTTGGAAAAATGCTATCTTGGCCTGAAGTGCACATAGTACTTCATCTACAAGAGTAACTGGGGTTGGAGCAAGTAGATTTTTTTATCAGTGGAGAACAGGGTGTCTAATCAGACTGACAAAACCTTGCATTAAAAAGACCCACTGGTCTGTTTTCATCATTTTTTTAGTCACTACATTACTGTTAGAACAGACACCCCCAAGTTTTTGTTGCAGTTCTATTAGCCACTTTTATGTTTGTTATGGCTTTGTGTAACTGCAGGTTCATTGCAAGTCTGGTAGGATAGTAGAGCTATCTGTCATGGTAAGCCTTCTTATCTATTATACAAAGTTTTCAAATAACACTACTGATATTAGGCATGGGCTGTGCTTGAACCAAACTTTTCTTGAACGTGAATGGTTTTTACATGAAGTTCTTTATTTTGGCAGGTTAAACAGCCCAATTGTGTTTCATGGCTGTTTGCCTTTCTGGGATATTGTTTTATGCTTGTCCAACAACATGTTCTATAATAATGTATACTGCTTGAAAACCCCCAAAGCCCCTAAGCCCTCTGATATATGCAACAGCATTTCAGAGTAAGTTTCAGGGACCATATGTCTAGCTGAAGAGGATTGAGGAGCTACAGCTTAGGTTGAACTCTAAAGGGAGGGGAGCATTGCTTTGGAATCTTACTGGATGAGCATCTCGCAAAGAAATACCTTCCTTCTTCAAAGTCCCTCAAAAAAGCACTGTCAAGCTGCAGATCAAGAAATATGAGTCTAGTTAATTTGAACTAATAGATCTTATCATTCAGTGATCACTTGCACCAAGATGTATTATAGAATGTGAATCTGTAATGTTATTTTGTTTTGTTTTTTGTTTCCATGAACTGACACAGGTTATTGTATTCTGATAGTGTATTTCAGGAGCATCTGGGTACAGCATACTTATCTGCATGCTTAAATAGGGAAATACTAGCAAATACACTATACAATACACCTTGAATTCCATGCTTCTGAGAACTTCCACCATGGCAAATCTTTTAAGATCATTTCCAATATTATAAAAATAAACTGGGTTCCGGGTACAAATACCCAAAAGTATGCTATAATGGAGCTAATTTACTTCTGGAAATTTTAAGGAGAAATTTGATTTTAAGAAGAAATATGTCTCATTGCAACTGCGTGTGCCTTGCAAAATTATTAGCTTGTTATTTGAACACAAATTTATTACCCCGAAGACCATGCTTAGTCTCATTCAAGCGTGAAATACCAGTTTGAGGACTGGCGGGGTATAGTCTTTCTCTCACGGGCAGGTGAAGCGCTCTTCAGCCTCGGATGGCAATCACCTAGAGATGGTGTTTCAATAAAAACACTGGTCCCCATTACCTTAATGGGTTGGTGTCAGGAAGGGCATCCGGCCTATAAAAACACTGCCTCATCATACCATAAAATGACATCCAAAGATATCCTGCATAACTGAGTAAACGGGACTGGAACTAATTTAAGTGAAGGTGTTGCGCACGGTAGGACTTTTGTTCGATGTAGGCAAAATCAGACCGTTATCAAGCAACTGCATCAACCGAAAGAAGTGATGACAAGCTTCAGACTCTGTAGTCTGAATGTGGGAAGTTTGAGAGGTAGATCTGGTGAAGTAGCAGAGTTTCTTGAGCGAAGACACATTGATTTGTGCTGCATCCAAGAAACACGATGGAGAGGGAAATCTGTAAGAATGATAGAAGGGAAAAAGGCAACATACAAGCTGTTTTGGATTGGTAATGGAAAAGGCACAGGTGGTGTAGGTATCTTTGTTGCAGAGAAATGGATAGACAAGGTGATTGATGTCAAACGCATAAATGATCGAATTATGCTGATTAAACTGATGATAGGTGAGACAATCTTCACAGCAATATCAGTGTATGCACCACAATGTGGCTTAAGTGAAGAAGTCAAGGATGAATTCTATGACAGTCTCATTGCAGTCACTGGTAAGCTGGCAGAGAAAGAAATTGTTGCTATTGCAGGTGATCTAAATGGCCATGTTGGAAGAACAGCATCTGGGTTTGAGGGAGTCCATGGAGGAAATGGATATGGTGACCGAAATAAGGAGGGTGAAAGAATTCTAGAGTTTGGACTTGCCATGGACATGTTGGTGGCGAATACTATTTTTAAGAAAAGGGATAGCCATCTGGTAACCTATGAGTCTGGGACAGCTATGACTCAAGTGGACTACATTTTGGTAAAGACAAAAGACAGGAAGTATTTGCAAGATGTAAAAGTGATACCCGGTGAAGAATTTGTGACCCAGCATAAGCCAGTAATTTGTGACTTCAGGATTAAGAAAGTACATAAAGTGAAAAGAAAGTATATCCCAAGGAGAAAGGTGTGGAGACTAAATGATGGACAAGTAAAGCAGGCCTTTGAAGATCAAGTGAATGGAATTGTGGGAGCTAGTCCAGGAAAAGACCTACGAAGTGTAGAAGAGCAATGGGAGAAGATCAAGGATACACTTTTAAAAGCCACAGACCAAGTCTGTGGCTGGACAAAAGGGCCTCCACGTCATAGAGTGACATGGTGGTGGAATACTTCTGTTGAAAATTATGTGAAAGAGAAGAGAAGGCTGTGGAGTCAATGGAAAAAGGGGTTAGTTAACAAAGAAAGGTATCTGGAGGCCAAGAGAGTAGCTAGGCAAGCAATCTACAAAGCAAAGATGGATGCCGAGAAAAGAAGGTTTCCAGACATAATGTGTAGAGATGACCAGAAGAATGAAGTATTCAAGATAGCTAAGCAGATGATCAAGACTAATCAGGATATCATTGGAGAAAAGTGTATCAGGAATGATGATGGAGAACTTGCAACAAGTGAACTTGAAAAGAAGAATGCCTGGAAGTGCTATTATGAGAGATTGTTGAACACAGAGTTTTCTTGGGATAGAGAAAATCTTGGAAAGGTAGAAACAGTATCTGGACCAGCCATTTTCATTGAGAAAGAAATGGTGAGGGAAGCTGTAAAGAAAATGAAGAAAGGCAAAGCAGCTGGTCCTTCAGGAATTGTGGCAGAGATGGTCAAAGCTGCAGGTGAAAGAAGTATAGAGATGATCACTGATCTAACAAATCAGATCATAAGAGATGGTGTCATTCCTGAGGACTGGGAAATAAGTACAATTATCAATTGTTACAAAGGAAAAGGAGAAGCTCTAGAAAGAGATAATTACAGAGGATTAAAGTTAATGGACCAAGTCCTGAAAGTTGTTGAAAGAGTTATGGAAAAACAAATTAGAATTGAAATAAACATTGATAACATGCAATTTGGTTTTATGCCTGGACGAGGAACTATTGATGCCATTTTTATCCTTAGACAAATGCAAGAGAAGTACCTTGCGAAAAACAAGAAGCTGTACTTTGCCTTTGTGGATTTGGAAAAAGCCTTTGACAGAGTGCCAAGAGAAGTTGTTTGGTGGGCTTTACGGAAACTAGGAGTAAGTGAATGGCTGATTAAGGTTGTTCAGGCAATGTACAGAAATGCTAAAAGTCGGGTAAGGGTCAACAGTTCCTATACTGAGAGTTTTGGTGTGGGTGTTGGAGTTCATCAGGGATCTGTAATAAGTCCACTGCTTTTTATTTGTGTTTTGGAAGCACTGTCAAGAGAGTTTCGAAAGGGTTGCCCAGAGGAATTGCTATATGCAGATGACCTGGTTCTCTCCTGTGAGACATTGGATGGTCTACTTGCTAAGTTAGAGACTTGGAAGAAGGGTTTGGAAGGTAAAGGTTTGAGAGTGAACATGGGAAAGACAAAAGTGATGGTCAGTGGTTGCAATTTAGGAAAGCCATTGGAGAAAGGAAAGTTTCCCTGTTCAGTCTGTGGGAAGGGAGTTGGGAGCAACTCAATCTATTGTGGTACTTGCAAGCACTGGGTACATAAATGGTGCAGTGGAATAAAGGGCAAACTGACAGAAACTAACCGTTTTAGCTGCAAGAGGTGCAAAGAAGGAGAGGCAACCTGTGACTTAGACCTACATAAAGTGCATTTGGAGGATGAGGATATTGAGGTTGTCCAGAAGTTTTGCTACCTTGGTGACACCCTTGGAGCTGAGGGGGGAGCTGGTGCAAGTGTTACAGCAAGGGTTAACAGTGGATGGAGTAAGTTCAGGGAGCTGATGCCATTGTTAACCAGCAGAGCTCTGCCATTACCTACCAAAGGTAGAGTCTACCAGGCATGTGTACGTAGCACAATGATGTATGGCAGTGAAACTTGGCCAGTGAAAGCTGAAGATGTCAGCCGCATGGAGCGGAATGACATGAGAATGATAAGATGGATGTGCAACGTAAGTCTAAAGGACAGGCTCAGTTCTAATGAACTCAGAAGGAGATTGAATCTGGACAGTATTGGCAGCTGTATGCAGAATAGGAGGCTTCGTTGGTTTGGTCATGTGGAGAGAATGGACAAGAATGCTTGGACAAGTAGATGCAGAACAATCAAGGTGGCAGGAACCACTGGCAGAGGAAGACCAAAGAAAACATGGGAGGAAGTGATAAGGATGGATCTCAAACAAAAAGGTGTCAGCAGAGACCTGGTGAAGGATAGGATAACTTGGAAGTCAATTTCAAGAAATCGTCCAACACATGCTAGCATGTAAACCGGACGTTAAACCGAATATGATGATGATGATGAATTTACCACTGGTGATGACACAAACTGGATCAATAGCAAGGAAAACAATGAATTAAGTAACAAAACTTGAGTTTTTCAAACATATTTCAATGGTATAAATGACCTATAGTGTATATTAGTTGATAAATATTTACAGAAAGAATGGTTGAACAAATCTATAACTCTTATAACTTACCAAATGAATGCCATAACATTGGGGCCAAATCAGCAACTACTTCTCTCTTTTTACTATTTTGGCAGAGAAGAAAAAAAATTAGGGTATTTAAAAAAACAAAAAAATTACCTTTGGTGCTTTAACAATATCCTGTACCTTGTGTGGGGATCTGCTTTAGAATGTAATATTCTGCATATTGTCAAAATTGGTTTAAACAAAAAATGACACAGAAAAGCCTGTTCATCATCATCATCATCATCATCATCATCATCATCATCATCATCATCACTCACCAAAAGGCATCATGTAAGTAAATGATGTTGCATTTAAACATCATATGGTAAATGATATGTTGTTAAGTTACATCATCAGGTACATGAAAATAAAAAAAAAAAAAGAAAGAAAAGGCTGAAGTAAACATAATTCAACAATTGACTGATTTTGGTTAGTTGTTATTTCAAATAATCATAAAAAATAAGCTTCTTGTGACTGTAAAGCATATACCTTTTTTCTGTAGTCAGTTACATATTCAATTCTTGAAAATGTAGTAAACATAAGACCTTACCACTGCCATAGCAAACATGAACACTGAATAAACCTGATGCTTTTTTACCTGAGTTCAAGAAGTGCATGTTCCCTTGTTTCTGGACTTGATAGCTCTAAAATCCATTGGTAAACATTTTCTTTTTCTGCTGCAGTAAGGTTAGCAGGTTGTTGTTGTACTTGAGGAGTATGCCCTAGCCTCTAAATGAATGAAAACAGGGAAAAAAACCCATGAACATAGAAACTGCACGCGAACAGACTTACATTCTAGTTTAGTTTAATCAATTAGAGAAATCTTTAAACAGCTGGCAAGCAGGTGGTCACCTGTTTTCTGTGACCCATAGCCATGCCAGATATGATTCCCAGTCCATTTGTGCCATAAACAACAACTATTCTTGTCCTCTGTAAATAATCTCTTGTGTATGCATCAATGTGTGTATATATGTAGCAAATACAGTACATATGTGTTTTCGTGTTTTACCTTATGTACAGTATACAATGTATACTGTACATATACAATATATCAATGTGTGTATATATGTAGCACAATAAACACAATATATCAATGTGTGTATATATGTAGCAAATACAGTACATATGTGTTTTCGTGTTTTACCTTATGTACAGTATACATGAGGTAAAACATGAAAAACTGTGATTGCAACTAATAGTTTCACAATATTTCGATCATCAGGCAATTATTGTGAAACCATTAGTTGCAATCACAGTTCTTATGTTTTGCATTTAACCTTATGTATATTGCTCTGCTATATGCATTGTGCACTTTTGGATACTATAACTGCTATAACTGTCATAGCAAATTTTAGTCAAAGCCAATATATTTTATTTGCAGTTAATTCTAAAAGTACTTTGACACTGCACAAATGTAAAGTTCTCAGCAAAAGAGCAGACGTTGACCTAGTTCCCACATTTTCCTATTCCAATATTCCCCTAGTAATGATATGCTAATCTCATAATATTTAAATGTATCATAAACAATCGCACTTTGTTCAATCTGACTAATCTGTCAATGCATGCTGTCAATATTGTGTTTGTTCAATATTCTCAATGGCATGCTATGACTAGCATCAATTTCATAACAACCTACAACAAAAACAATAGATGAGAATGCTTGCCTATGATGTCTTTCATTGGAATGACATAATGTGTTATGAAATTTCAGCAGTTTATAGAGCTGGATTAAAACTACTCTTGCAGTCAGCTAGAGTACATGCCTCAGATAATATAGGTCCAAAAGGTTTAAATATGAATCAAGTTGTACCTGGTAGTGCTGTCTGGGGTATCCCGAAACTTTTTTATCTGTTTGAAACTCAAGGAAAGCTTGAGTCATGACCAAAATTTTTGAATAGTAGCCCGGCTATGACATTTCAGGAAGTAATAATAATGGTGGCTACACAGTGAGGATGATTGCCACTTGTGGTTAAAGGCCCAGAGATAAAATGTTGTGAATATGAAACTGCAGCCACCAAAATCAAACCACTTTTGAATGAACACAAAGGTTAAACATTGAGATTCAAAGTCACTGGCTAGTAGGAAGAATATAAGAATAGTGCAAGGCTGAAGTTTTTATATTTCTTATTCAAGTTTTTTCATAACAGAAAAGTGTGACTTTCAAGCTGAATTCACAGTATTTCAGTTGCAATTTTTAGATAACAGTTCTGTTCTTGTTTTGTTTTAATGATGATGAAACACATGAATTTTTCCTTCAGTTTTCATGCAGTTTACACTTTGTGTTGTGTAAGAATAAATGTAAGATAAAACTTTAGGGGAAAATAAAAACTTGAGAATATGGAGGATCCACAAAAGAATTAAATATTCTTATAAAAAGTCTGAATATTTTTGTAGTAATACATAAGATCATTTTGAGTGAATCTAAACTCTGAGAGTGCTTGTCTTGTATTCCTTTAACAATTCAGGAGGGTATTAGTTTTGTTTCTTTACAAACGAGCTTATAATTTTATTGCTCTACTTTTTCACCCACAGGAAAAAGGAGTTCCCATAGATGCCCACCCAGATCTCATAAATAAAACAGCAAGAGAAATTTTGTACCTGCCACCGCTTATATATATATATAGTTTCAATCAAACAATATATTAGATTAATTCAACAACTTATTTAGCAAGTTTAAGATTTATTAAAACAAACATCAGGCTACAAATCCAAAACATATAAATCTCTCTGTGTATGTACATGCCTGTGTAACAAAGACACAAGTGAAGCCATATTGCCCTTTAGTTATTGAAACATGTTACTAAGCTAAACAAGAAAATAAATCAAATGATGAGTCCACTGCATTACATAACCCTAATGTAACATTTTGCAAGTTTATAAATGAAAATATCTAGATTTATAACTGCTTAAAAAATAGGAACAACTAGATTATTTAAAAGTGAGTCTTATTTACAATAACATGAATTAAGTAGGGACAATTTTTATGTCCTAATTACTTATATTTTACAACTTACATATATGGCAGGTTTTATGGTTTTTAGGTCTCCATGTCTTTNCTCACACAAAAAAAAAGATACCATAGATACCCACCCACCTAGCATATATAAAAAAGAAAGAGAAATTTTGTACCTGCCACCGCTTATATATATATATATATATATATATATATATATATATATATATATACTCAAGCTACATACAGTACTGTTTCGCCCTTTGTGGGTTCATCAGTGCAGCATATATATATATATATATATATACATATATATATAGTTTCAATCAAACAATATATTAGATTAATTCAACAACTTATTTAGCAAGTTTAAGATTTATTAAAACAAACATCAGGCTACAAATCCAAAACATATAAATCTCTCTGTGTATGTACATGCCTGTGTAACAAAGACACAAGTGAAGCCATATTGCCCTCTAGTTATTGAAACATGTTACTAAGCTAAACAAGAAAATAAATCAAATGATGAGTCCACTGCATTACATAACCCTAATGTAACATTTTGCAAGTTTATAAATGAAAATATCTAGATTTATAACTGCTTAAAAAATAGGAACAACTAGATTATTTAAAAGTGAGTCTTATTTACAATAACATGAATTAAGTAGGGACAATTTTTATGTCCTAATTACTTATATTTTACAACTTACATATATGGCAGGTTTTATGGTTTTTAGGTCTCCATGTCTTTAAAGATTTTTTAGAATCTCCCAAAAGTGTTGAATTTACAATACAACCTGTAAAGATTGTGTTCATTTGTGTTCATATAGTTTGATTTGGGGGCACATGTTGGGTAGCAGATATATAAATACAGCTCCAGAGAGATTTTCTTCACTTAATATATGTTTACCTTAAACGGGAACAAAAACATCCTAAATGCAATAAATTCAAAAAATTCAAACAAAAAATGTCATAAACCACTTTTAAGAAAGCCAAACCACCAGTGAAGCATTGTATAAAAGGCAAGACGCTTCAAATATATATATACATATATATACATATATATATGCATATATATACATATATATATATGCATATATATATCATATATATACATATATATACATATATATACACATATATGATATATATATATATGATTTTCCAAAAATATGTCATATGAAGCAAGTATTGCACAGAAATTGGAAAAGGAGTGAGGCAAGGATGTGTGCTGTCACCAATCCTGTTTAACTTATACAGTGAATTTCTCCTTAATGAAGCATTATCAGAGTTGATGGAGTAAAATTCAATGAAATGTGATTCAAGTCAATATGATATGCAGATGACACAGCAGTGGTAGTGACCTCCAATGCCGGTTTGCAGAGAATGATGAACAAAATTCAAGAAGAATGCAAAGAATATGAAATGAGTCTAAACACTAGAAAACCCATGGTAATGAACATTAAAAATAAAGCAAAGAAAAATCCATAATCCTTAACCATTAAAGTGAATGGAGAAACATTCCAACAAGTGACAGAATATAAATACTTGGGAGGCATGATTTATGACAATATGAGAAGTCTGAGTGAAGTGAAGAAATGAATTGGCATGGAAAAAACAGCTTTCTTGAAATGTAAAGTGCTATTAAACGGAGATGTTAATTTAAACCTAAAGAAAAGGATACTTGACTGTTATGTAAAATCTATGGTTTCTTACAGATGTGAAACATATACTTATAACAATGCAATTTAAAATAAGATAGATGCCTTACAGTTATGGTGCTAAAGAAAAATCTTGAAAATTAAATACACCAATCATGTCACCAACAAAAGAGTGAAAGAAATCATTGGAGTGAAAGGAAATTGGTCAGAAGATTTGGCAAGGAGAAACCTTAGGTATGCAGGTCACATCATGAGAGGAAGTAGTGGTGGGTTAGTGCAGCTGATTTTAGAAGGTGTTATTGAAGGGAAGAAAGGCTGTGGTAGACCAAGGAGAATCTGGGGAGATGACATAAAAGAATGGTCTAAATGTGGGGCACTAGGAGCGGCCAAAAGATTATCTGAAAATAAACTGGCTTGGCAGAACATGGTACACAACCTTTAACTCCGAGGAAGTGACACTGATTGATTGAGTGCACTTTTTAGCATTTGAAACACTCTACCTGAATATTGTGTGGTGGTTTATTTTGACATCTGGTGAGTTGTCTTTTACTGGTCTCATTGCTTGATACTTTTAATTTCAAGTTATCAGAGTTCTGTTGTTGTCTTATTCTGACAAAATTTTGTTTTGTTGTCTTTTTCCAGCAATGCTGCATCTCTCAGCAATATTCTTTGTACCACTATTCACTGTTACTAAATGCTTGAGCATGCCATTGGTTTTTTCATGGAATATGAAAACTTGGAACAAGTTAATGATCAAAGAAGATATCTGGTTTTTTAATTGCACCAGATGACTGAAAAATTAAGCTTTTAAAACAAGTTGGTAATTCACCAGCCTCTATCTTTGAGGTAGCTGGGATGACTCCATGAACTGCCTGAAACACTGTGCGTGGAGAATGCTGTGGTTAACAAACATTGTTTTTTTAATCATTATATGACTGTTATAACAATGTATACAAAGTGGGTTTCAGTTTAACATCACTGGTTAAAAAAGAGACCCATCACCAGCATAAATCAAAACAAAAAGTATATAGGGCTTGATCACTTTATTTATAGTATGTTAGTTCTACACTTTAACCACTTGACCATTTCTATTAAATTTGTTTCTGATGATTTTGGTAGTCATAAAATTGAAACCTGGTTACACAAATAGGAGTCAAGCATAGGTATAAAACAGCATATGTGCTGTTGGATAAATGGCTATAATATCAGTCTTTACACTTATGCTGACAAGCACAGTTCACTCTAGTTATATTCAAAACTTAGTTCATTGACAATCAAAATGTACTATTAGACTTTATCTCAACAAATTTTTCATCCCAACAAATGACCAAAATTTCAAATTTTTGCAATGGTAAAACTTCTTATTTCCTTAAAACATAAACATCTAATCTAATACAACATTAACTCATTCAGAATTAAAGGCTTAACTTTATGATGATTGAGCCATAATTCTAGCAATAAAAAGATAAGTTTAAAACAACACTAAATTATTTCACTTTTTGAAAGTTACACTCTGTCTTTCATCCTGGTCATCCCGTGATCTTAAACTGGCTTTTACTAGAATTAATAGCACTGCTTGTTTGATTGAATCTGTATAAAGCCATGATTACTTGCAAAACGTTTCATTTGTCATTCTTTTTTTGTTTCAAATTATTGTTGCAACCTTCTTAATAAGAATTTAATTATTGCAAGTGTTTTGGTTTCACATGCAACCAGTCCATAAAATTTTTTTTGAGCAATAAGTTAACAGTCTAACAAGATGAATGTAGATGATAATTTTGACGATTGTCTAAACGGACATTACTTTTTTCAAATATCAATTTGGTTTTTCATGTCATGTATAGATTTTGATGAAAAAGGCAATATAGTCTAGCATACTACAATGTAGCATACTGCATTGTATGGCTGTTTAAAATGATATCATTATGAGTGATGATATAAATAAACATCCCTGGACACAAAATCATAACTTACCTTGGAAAAAGGTAATGACCACAGAGACAGAAACCAATACAATAACAGCAAAAAATTACAAAAATCCATTCCATAAAGCACTGTTACCACATCAACAGTATATCCAAAAGATGGCTTTTAGCCATCTTTTTGATAAAGCGTATAAAGGAATGAGGGCCAAACTTAATGAGCTTGCTGGAATGAAAATGCAATGGACTGTGAGTAGCTCAAAAGACTGAGTATATCCTTCAAATGATAAAAATATTCCATTAAGTAAGAAAGATGGGGCAATTATGTCCTTGATAAATGTACAGATCATCTCATGCATGAAGTCTGAAAAGCACCGTGGCATCTTGTTTTAGTTCATATGCATAGACATATGTTTTAGTTCAACAGTAGTGGCATCATTGATTTTATACAGCAAAATGACAAACACACCCATCAACCATTCAAAGGTCATTACCAGAACAGTGAAAGTCTACTTATGGTTGAAAAATTGTAGGCAACTAACAACAAACTGCCACCACCAACAAGAGATGAAATGATGTCCATGTTGGCAAATGTCTGAAGCCTTCCTACTGCAGATTTTGTGGCTGCTTTCAAAAGTCTCTTTGTTACAAATGCACTAGATGGTTCTGACAACCATTCAGTTTCTGCAAAAATTGTCAGCTTGCTTGAGGTGGTCATGCTTGCTCTTTGGACTGACCTTTTGACTAAATTGTTTTAGTCCCTTTAGCACATCATGAAAAATCCTATTCCACAAAAAAGGAATTCAAAAAGGGAATTAGAAGGAACAGTTTTTTACTGCCTTCATTGATCTTTTTGAAGAAATCACATGAGGGTGAAGATAGTGACAACAGTGATGGGGACTTAGACCTAGACCATGTTGAGTTGAATTAATCTTAGTGGCCCATTGTGGTTCTCCAAGATTTCCCTTCTAAATTAATTAATGTATTCAATTCTTAAAAATCACACCAAATGGCAAATGAAATCTTATAAACTTATTACAACAAGCATAACTTTGAAATATGATCAATTTAAGGAGAGAAAAAACACATCAGTCGGTTGCAAATAATTTTGTTTAAGTAACATAAAAATTATAAAAAGTTAGTTTTTGAATCTTAATATTTTAGATTCAAAGTAATTTTACTGTTAAGAAATTTTATGGGTATATTGAAGCTCAGGCAACATTGTTCCACCCGGCAATGATAGTTTAGTGTCATAATAGAAAGCTGCTTGCATCTTAGAAAATCAAAGAACTGATCCAGATACTCATCTGCTCTAAACTAAATTGATTCAAGATTTGACCTGTCACTTTTGCACCAATTTCAAAATTTAGAAGCATTAATGCAATTATTATAAAAAATAATTAGCAATTTTTCTTTTAATAGCGAGATGTCTCCACATTGTTTACATTTACCAAGATTCTTGGTAAATGCCATTCTTGCAATCAAGCAATGCACTCAACAAACATTGTACAAGAACAAAAATCTTTTAAAGGCTCTTCATAGTTGGTAAATTTAGTGTGTACAACTTTGCACCCAGAAGCACAATTTTACAACTTGGATAAATGGTACACCAGTAGCAATTTACTGCTTCTGAAATTTGCTAAAACCTCACTTCAATTAAGGAATCACATTTTTAAAGAGCAAAAAAGCCTCTTCCAAATTTTACAACCCAACTCTTATATTTAAAGTTAGAAGTAGCCAACTCAAGTGAGACTCTTTAGCATTGAAACCTCTGAAATAGTTATCACTTCCCAAGGAATAAAATAGCATTATCAGGATGTTCACTTATGACTTAAAGTTGTCACCAAAATTAACTAACAGAACAACCTCTCTTTTTATGCAAGTTTTTTCTGTACATCAACAAGTAGTAGAATGTTTTAAGAACCTGTGGAAAGAAATGGAGAAAGCATTTCAGGTTACTCATGAGTCAACCCAACTACTGTCCCTTGTCAATAGAACAGATGCTTTAGGCAGAGTAATAGCAACTGGATTCAGTGACTGTGGCAGGTTACTAGAAACTGTGCAGAGATTGAATTCCAAAGAAAATAAAGACTATCCACTAGGTACTCATTTTACTTGTGACTGATATGTACCTATTCCATTAAAGTACAGAAAAGAAACCTAAGAAAATAAAAATGCCAAAATCCATTGCTGGAGATTGTAACATTCTGCATACAGTTTTCCTCTGGCATCATCATCATTATCTTGTGGCCTCAGCCAAGATAGAATTCACTACACCTTTCCAGTATACCATATAGGTCATAGCTGTTAGCAGGTCTTCCTTGGCAATGGCAGTGTCCCGGCATATGATGTCTGGAAAGGTGAGCTTTCAAGACTGCTTGATTGATGATGGGTGCCTCCATAAAAGAAACAATGACACAAGTTCATCTGAAGCACATGCACTGTGTCCAGCAAACTGGATGTGTCTTCTTTGGACAAAGGTTGATATCCTAGGTAGGTCACAGTATATCATTTCAAGACTTGGATGGTTTTTTTCCATGAAAGATTCTCTGGTATACAGGCCTGTACCACTCAATGAAGTAGCAGACACTGTCAAGAAGTTCACCAGCCAAATCTCTAAAAACCTCAAAATCTCTGCAATGTTCTGTGCCATCTAGTGGTACCTAGAATGTAACACTAGAATAAAACAGAATAAAACAGATATTATATAATTATGAAGAATTTATTAGTCGCATTGCAAAGCATATTAGCAAATATGTCTCTTACCTAAAACACAATTGCAGCTAGGGGTTTTCTTAACTAAAGCAATAACCGTAACATTTTATATTAAAACTTAACCCATGAGTAAATAAGGCTTCAGAAACACATAGCTTTTTATGTACCATAGGAGCTTCATACAGTTAGATGCAAAACAAAATGTCTGTCCATTATTTTATCTTGATGAGAAGAGCATATATTTATCAAATGTAAACTTGACATCAGAAGACCTTTTATATGAAAGCTTTACGATATTTTGGGTTCTTTCAAAGCACAAATGACCCTTACAAATAGGTCATTAAAATATAGGCTGAGCACTATATCAATATGTTGATACGTTTCCAATAACCTTTGTGACTATTACAAACTACTTATTTATCATTTGTATACATTTCCTACTAAATAATTTACAAATAAAAAACTTAGAAATAACTTACATATTCTTAGGAATGAAATGTAAATCATAATTTTCTGGGAAATAATAATCATCATCATATTCGGCTTAACGCCCGTTTTACATGCTAGCATGTGTTGGACGATTTCTTGAAATTGACTTTCAAGTTATCCTATACTTCACCAGGTCTCTGCTGACACCTTTTTGTTTCAGATCCATCCTTATCACTTCCTCCCATGTTTTCTTTGGTCTTCCTCTGCCAGTGGTTCCTGTCACCTTGATTGTTGTGCATCTACTTGCTTAAGCATTCTTGTCCATTCTCTCCACATGACCAAACCAACGAAGCCTCCTATTCTGCATACAGCTGCCAATACTGTCCAGATTCAATCTCCTTCTGAGTTCATTAGAACTGAGCCTGTCCTTTAGACTTACGTTGCACATCCACCTTATCATTCTCATGTCATTCTGCTCCATGCGGCTGACATCTTCAGCTTTCACTGGCCACGTTTCACTGTCATACATCATTGTGCTACGTACACATGCCTGGTAGACTCTACCTTTGGTAGGTAATGGCAGAGCTCTGCTGGTTAACAATGGCATCAGCTCCCTGAACTTACTCCATCCACTGTTAACCCTTGCTGTAACACTTGCACCAGCTCCCCCCTCAGCTCCAAGGGTGTCACCAAGGTAGCAAAACTTCTGGACAACCTCAATATCCTCATCCTCCAAATGCACTTTATGTAGGTCTAAGTCACAGGTTGCCTCTCCTTCTTTGCACCTCTTGCAGCTAAAACGGTTAGTTTCTGTCAGTTTGCCCTTTATTCCACTGCACCGTTTATGTACCCAGTGCTTGCAAGTACCACAATAGATTGAGTTGCTCCCAACTCCCTTCCCACAGATTGAACAGGGAAACTTTCCTTTCTCCAATGGCTTTCCTAAATTGCAACCACTGACCATCACTTTTGTCTTGCCCATGTTCACTCTCAAACCTTTACCTTCCAAACCCTTCTTCCAAGTCTCTAACTTAGCAAGTAGACCATCCAATGTCTCACAGGAGAGAACCAGGTCATCTGCATATAGCAATTCCTCTGGGCAACCCTTTCGAAACTCTCTTGACAGTGCTTCCAAAACACAAATAAAAAGCAGTGGACTTATTACAGATCCCTGATGAACTCCAACACCCACACCAAAACTCTCAGTATAGGAACTGTTGACCCTTACCCGACTTTTAGCATTTCTGTACATTGCCTGAACAACCTTAATCAGCCATTCACTTACTCCTAGTTTCCGTAAAGCCCACCAAACAACTTCTCTTGGCACTCTGTCAAAGGCTTTTTCCAAATCCACAAAGGCAAAGTACAGCTTCTTGTTTTTCCCAAGGTACTTCTCTTGCATTTGTCTAAGGATAAAAATGGCATCAATAGTTCCTCGTCCAGGCATAAAACCAAATTGCATGTCATCAATGTTTATTTCAATTCTAATTTGTTTTTCCATAACTCTTTCAACAACTTTCAGGACTTGGTCCATTAACTTTAATCCTCTGTAATTATCTCTTTCTAGAGCTTCTCCTTTTCCTTTGTAACAATTGATAATTGTACTTATTTCCCAGTCCTCAGGAATGACACCATCTCTTATGATCTGGTTTGTTAGATCAGTGATCATCTCTATACTTCTTTCACCTGCAGCTTTGACCATCTCTGCCACAATTCCTGAAGGACCAGCTGCTTTGCCTTTCTTCATTTTCTTTACAGCTTCCCTCACCATTTCTTTCTCAATGAAAATGGCTGGTCCAGATACTGTTTCTACCTCTCCAAGATTTTCTCTATCCCAAGAAAACTCTGTGTTCAACAATCTCTTATAATAGCACTTCCAGGCATTCTTCTTTTCAAGTTCACTTGTTGCAAGTTCTCCATCATCATTCCTGATACACTTTTCTCCAATGATATCCTGATTAGTCTTGATCATCTGCTTAGCTATCTTGAATAGTTCATTCTTCTGGTCATCTCTACACATTATGTCTGGAAACCTTCTTTTCTCGGCATCCATCTTTGCTTTGTAGATTGCTTGCCTAGCTACTCTCTTGGCCTCCAGATACCTTTCTTTGTTAACTAACCCCTTTTTCCATTGACTCCACAGCCTTCTCTTCTCTTTCACATAATTTTCAACAGAAGTATTCCACCACCATGTCACTCTATGACGTGGGGGCCCTTTTGTCCAGCCACAGACTTGGTCTGTGGCTTTTAAAAGTGTATCCTTGATCTTCTCCCATTGCTCTTCTACACTTTGTAGGTCTTTTCCTGGACTGGCTCCCACAATTCCATTCACTTGATCTTTAAAGGCCTGCTTTACTTGTCCATCATTTAGTCTCCACACCTTTCTCCTTGGGATATACTTTCTTTTCACTTTATGTACTTTCTTAATCCTGAAGTCACAAATTACTGGCTTATGCTGGGTCACAAATTCTTCACCGGGTATCACTTTTACATCTTGCAAATACTTCCTGTCTTTTGTCTTTACCAAAATGTAGTCCACTTGAGTCATAGCTGTCCCAGACTCATAGGTTACCAGATGGCTATTCCTTTTCTTAAAAATAGTATTCGCCACCAACATATCCATGGCAAGTCCAAACTCTAGAATTCTTTCACCCTCCTTATTTCGGCCACCATATCCATTTCCTCCATGGACTCCCTCAAACCCAGATGCTGTTCTTCCAACATGGCCATTTAGATCACCTGCAATAGCAACAACTTTTTTCTCTGCCAGCTTACCAGTGACTGCAATGAGACTGTCATAGAATTCATCCTTGACTTCTTCACTTAAGCCACATTGTGGTGCATACACTGATATTGCTGTGAAGATTGTCTCCCCTATCATCAGTTTAATCAGCATAATTCAATCACTTATGCATTTGACATCAATCACCTTGTCTATCCATTTCTCTGCAAACTGGTGGTTTTTATGTGCAAACATTTTTGCAACTACCTAAAACCCAATCTTTAAATACCTGAGCATTACACTCCATTCGGATAGAGGATGTGGAATGGATGCAGCCCTGAGAAGTGCTGAGGCTTTAAAAAGGTAATGAAAGTTGGCATTGGTACTTTGCAACAAAAGAATTTCTACACTATTCAAAATAATGATCTACAAAACTGTAATCTGACCAACATTACTTTATGGAAAAAACCTGGATGTTCACAAGTTGCCTAGAAGATAAATTTACAAGATGCAGAACAAGAATGTTGTGATACTACATAGGTATCAGACTGGAAGAGTACTGAGTGGATGAAAACATAAGGAAAAGACAAAGATTTTCCAAATCGGGGACTTCATGAGGAAATGGAGACTATAGTGGATTGCTTATGTACTTTTAAGAGATGCAGAAGACACCAAATGTGTTTCTGGATTTCAGGCAAGAGACCAAGAGGAGGGCCAAAGACAAGATGGCACATTCAACAGGGGCTGGGCTAAGGCAATGACACCCTAGTGAAAGACCAGACCAAATGGTAGGCCATCATTAACAAGCTTACCAGGTGACCCTCTCCCTGCTAGGAGACAGAGTAGAAAGGTAAAAGCTACTAAATAAAAGAAAGGTAACAAAAATCCCCTGGCACTCTCATCTAACAAAAGTATAATCTCTACTAGATATTAAGCTAGTTTTTTTTTACAAAGGTTGATGGTGTCCATCAAATACATTTTCCGATGTCTCTTCATTACTTTAATAGTTAACAATCATCATCATCATCATCATCATCATCATCATCATCATATTCGGTTTAACGTCCGGTTTACATGCTAGCATGTGTTGGACGATTTCTTGAAATTGACTTCCAAGTTATCCTATCCTTCACTAACAATACAGTTCAAATACAAAAAGTATTGATTCGGATACTTTTTGGAGACTAAATTAGATTTATTCTTTTAAAAAAAACTGTTGTTTTCATTTTTAGATAATTACAAATTAGAACTGTGTCAAAGTTATAAATTTTAATGTGGTTTTCTTATCTACTCCATCAGTTACCTCATTTCAAAAGCCTGGAAATCTTGACTTAATTATTTCCAAACTTACCGTTAAAAAAGTCTATTGGCAGGCGTTTCCATAAAAATTTTGAAATAAATACAAACTTTAGACTTTTATAAATTTTTAGGATGAAACTTTGTATGAAATGTCATCCCATTAACAGTTTGAAATATTTCCATTCAACATTAAGAGGAATGGTGATGCAGAATTCAATATCCACCTGACAACTTTTTCTGTTTAGCCTTATTTGACATATCCACTGTGTCAAAATTAAAGCGTTATAAAGCAATATAAATTCCATATTCATAAAAAGAATCCAACATTCAAACAATTAAAATAACATAAAGCGGAATGGAGTAAAAGTTTATTGTTGTCATGCAGTGATAATAATAGATCACAGTTGAGGGTGAATAAACTATCCTTGATTATTTGAGGCCTATCACAAAAACTTCCATGCAAACAAATTTTAATCTTTGGTATGACAGTGGGCCAATTTTAGTGGACTTAACCTGCAAAATACAATATTGGCATTGTCTTGACGCTAATTTTTAATGTCATTCGGAGGATGAAGGTTTTGTAGATAATAAAATCAAATATATAACAAGTATGTTTAAGTAAAAGAGTCAGTAACTTTACCTGCTGGGGCAGCTGGTGCATCGTTTTTATGGTTAATGTGTCACTTGATTAGTTCTCAAATACTTGCATCTCTCATTTGCCATTGTGAAGCAAATTTAGTTGTTGTTGCTGTTTTGCTGCAGTAGCTGAAACCGAGACTAACTTCGAAAAGAGTTTGTGTGATCCTGGGGTCAAGTCTCTGTTCACATGTCTGAATCTTTCTTTGCTCGCTTAGTTGACTTGAGGTAAGATCATACTGTTAAATGTTATATTTTTCTCGAAATTGCTTCTTTAGCCTTACTTGCTACTAATTAAATCATGCGACAGTTGGTATTTTTTTGCGCGAAAAGTATAAAATGTTTGCTGCTATTAGCGGAAACTCCACCAATATATGTGACTATATCCGTAAACAGGGTAAATACGGCAGTGTGTTTTAGTTCAATGCAGCGGAGGGAGCCCGATGTAGGGAAAGAAAAAACCTGTATTTGACTTAAATGTACAACAAAATGTGTCAATAATTGTATTTTTGAGGGTTAGAAAATGTGTTTTAGACAAAGGAATGAAGATCGAAGCAAAAATTAAACTGTATACTTGGTAACAAAGGCGTCTGAAAGCGCTTTAAAATTGCGAGGACACATACACTTGCGAGAAACTCTAGTTTTGTCTAAACTATGTCGCTAGTGTTGTAACTTGAGCAAAGATCAAATTGCCCGCGGCTGCCATGATGCAGGAGGACATATTGCTCCATGAAGTACAAAGAGCGTTGAAAACGTTATAATTGTGAATATAACATCAAGTCGCGCATTTTTTAGAGAAAATCACACTAAATATTTTTGTATGTGCTAAGGTACATGATAAGCAAGGGTGAACCAATAGTACTCATGCTTTAGGCTTGACAATTCAACCTTTGGTTTCTTCTTGGGTGACACTAAACGTAATGACCTCGTTTCATAATGGCCCAAATTGTTATGGAAAATCCTTAATATTTATGTTCATTTACTCTTACTTTTTTGTGTTGTAGGAACCAAGTTTCTCAAGGAAGATTTAAGAATGTAGTTAATTGCCTGCAGCTCGCCTGTCCAGTGTTAATCTGTAGCCCCACTTTTGGATGATAAAAAAATACATTTGACCATTGTTTTATCCCCTTTGTTCAAAAGAAGTTTCTTGAAAGAAAACAAATTATCCATTTCTGTTGCTTACACTAAGTATTTTTAAATTTCTTAAAAATTATGGTATTAATCAGATAATTAAAAAAGCAATGGCACTCAGTGTTTCATGTCAATTGGTAGCACCCAGTCATTAGTCAAAAACCCCAATCAATCAATCTGGTTGTGCCTTGTTGTGCCTTTTCCTTCCTCATCACATGCCCTACAAACCAAATCTGCCTGTTCATGATCATCTTTAATAAATATCTGTTAGGTCCTGCCTTGAGCAGAATGTCCACATTGGTTATCCTGACTGCCCATGGTACCCTCAACATCCTCCTTGGAAACCACATTTCCACTGCTCTAATCCTGTCTTCCAGACTTTTATTAATTGTCCAACTCTTGCAACCATATAGTAGAGTTGACCACACATAGCATTTATGTAGCCTAATTGTAGTTTTGATCGTCAACTACTTGACCATAGAGCCCTCTCCAACTTTTTGAAGTTTGTTTTTGCAATGCCAATTCTTCTCTTTATTTCCATCTCTGATCTAGTGCCTGAAGCCAAACAACCCAAATAAACAAATTGTTCAACTTTCTGCAGTTTTTGCCCCCTAATCAGGATCTTACATCTCGTCTCCTTGTTCTTTGAAAATACCATTACAAATGACTTCTTTCTTTTTATCTCCAAACCTTTCTTCTCACTTTCTTCTACCACTGTATATGGTTTTTTTTCACTGTGCTGTAAATGCTGTGTCATCTGCATATCTGATGTTGTTAACCTTTATTCCACCAATAGCTATTCCTTTCATAACCTTAATGTTTCATATGATTGTTTCTTACAAAGTGAGAACAGGTCAGGAGATAGTATACAACCCTGTCTCACTCCCTGCCATATTTTGACATACTAACTAACTTCCCCATTGGGTCTCACAGCTGCCTTTCGTTCCCAGTGTAAGTTTTTCAACAGCTCAATATCCTGTCCATCCAGATCTAATGCTTCTGGGATTTCAATCATAGGTTCATGTCTCACTTGATCAAAGGCTTTCAAATAGTCAATGAAACAAACATATACCTTCTTTTTTGCATACTGACTCCTTCCTCTGCTAATATTTTCAGTATAAAGATGGCATTTTATGTACCCTTATTGGCAATGATACCATACTGTTCTTCTGCTACCTCTCCAACTGTTGGACCTCACAGGCTGTGAGGGTTTGTTAGTTGGCTCATTGAGCTGATTGTTCTGGAAAACTCACATTTTTCACAGCCCCCATTTTCTTGGACAGAGTGATAAAGATAGATCTGCACATCATCTCTGGAAAATTACCTTCCTTGTAGATTTTATTTGTTAATCTTGTTATTTGTTCTGTTCCAAACTCTTACAGTGTCAAGACTATTTTTGCCACAGTCCCATCTGGGGCCCCAGCCTTTTCTATTCCCACTTTTAAAATTGGGTTGCCTCTGTTCCTGGGAAATTTTTTTCTCCTCTGTTATCAGCAAACAACTCTTTTGTGTACTCTTGCCATCAATGTAACATTTCCTCTTGATTAACCAAAATACTTCCATCCTTTGCTTCAATGCAGTTTGGTCTAACACACTTTTTACTTGAGGTTACCCTTTACACCATTCCATGCAACTTGTGTGGTTTGGTCTTCTCCATTCATTCCAGTTCTTTGCACTGTTTCATATACACACACTCTTTTGCTTGCTAACATTTCCCATGCACATCATCATCATCATCATATTCGGTTTAACGTCCGGTTTACATGCTAGCATGTGTTGGACGATTTCTTGAAATTGACTTCCAAGTTATCCTATCCTTCACTAGGTCTCTGCTGACACCTTTTTGTTTCAGATCCATCCTTATCACTTCCTCCCATGTTTTCTTTGGTCTTCCTCTGCCAGTGGTTCCTGCCACCTTGATTGTTCTGCATCTACTTGTCCAAGCATTCTTGTCCATTCTCTCCACATGACCAAACCAACGAAGCCTCCTATTCTGCATACAGCTGCCAATACTGTCCAGATTCAATCTCCTTCTGAGTTCATTAGAACTGAGCCTGTCCTTTAGACTTACGTTGCACATCCATCTTATCATTCTCATGTCATTCCGCTCCATGCGGCTGACATCTTCAGCTTTCACTGGCCAAGTTTCACTGCCATACATCATTGTGCTACGTACACATGCCTGGTAGACTCTACCTTTGGTAGGTAATGGCAGAGCTCTGCTGGTTAACAATGGCATCAGCTCCCTGAACTTACTCCATCCACTGTTAACCCTTGCTGTAACACTTGCACCAGCTCCCCCCTCAGCTCCAAGGGTGTCACCAAGGTAGCAAAACTTCTGGACAACCTCAATATCCTCANCAAACATATACCTTCTTTTTTGCATACTGACTCCTTCCTCTGCTAATATTTTCAGTATAAAGATGGCATTTTATGTACCCTTATTGGCAATGATACCATACTGTTCTTCTGCTACCTCTCCAACTGTTGGACCTCACAGCCTACCCAGAAAAACTGGGTAGGCTGTGAGGGTTTGTTAGTTGGCTCATTGAGCTGATTGTTCTGGAAAACTCACATTTTTCACAGCCCCCATTTTCTTGGACAGAGTGATAAAGATAGATCTGCACATCATCTCTGGAAAATTACCTTCCTTGTAGATTTTATTTGTTAATCTTGTTATTTGTTCTGTTCCAAACTCTTACAGTGTCAAGACTATTTTTGCCACAGTCCCATCTGGGGCCCCAGCCTTTTCTATTCCCACTTTTAAAATTGGGTTGCCTCTGTTCCTGGGAAATTTTTTTCTCCTCTGTTATCAGCAAACAACTCTTTTGTGTACTCTTGCCATCAATGTAACATTTCCTCTTGATTAACCAAAATACTTCCATCCTTTGCTTCAATGCAGTTTGGTCTAACACACTTTTTACTTGAGGTTACCCTTTACACCATTCCATGCAACTTGTGTGGTTTGGTCTTCTCCATTCATTCCAGTTCTTTGCACTGTTTCATATACACACACTCTTTTGCTTGCTAACATTTCCCATGCACCTCCCTGTTTAATCTGTTATATTCTTCTGACCACCTCTTTACTGTTCTATGCGTTTTCATTAGTTCTAAAATCTCTTCGGCCTTTCATTCTAGCTTCTTCCTTTGTGTTACAGGATGTATGATTTCTTTAGTAGTTTTACTAATTGCCAGAAATTTTTAATAGTCATCCACTGCTCTGTTGTTCTCCTTATTTATCATTTTTATGTTGAGGTTAACCTATTGAAAAGATATTTTAACATTGGATTTCAGTTGGTCTAGGTTTCCCCATATCATCTTCCTTGGTTGTTTCAGTTTCTTCAATTTTGGCTTGACAGAAATAACTAATAAAGTATGATCATTGAAAACCCAAGTGTAAGTAAAAGTGACAAAAAGAAACTTAATTAAGGCCATCTGTATATTTGTGCAAATAAAGCCCCCAATTATTGCCACAGAGGCTTTTAATATCCTTAATTTTGAAGTAGGTAAAATTAAGCAAATTTTTTTGGTAATTCTTATCCTGACAATGCCTTGGAGAAAATAATTCAGTGAAAATTATGTAGTTTCAAAACCCTATTAAACAGCCTGCCCCCACCCCCCCAAAAAGTGCTTAATTTACCTCAAACCACCCTGGATAGGAGCTGTCATCAAAAGTGATGGGCTTTGCTAGCACACTAAAACTTGCAGGGGTGCCCTAAACTTGTTACACAGGCTGTCTCAATTTCCCTTTTATTTTCAGTACACACTTGCTTTCAGATTTCCCATTGTTCCAGTTGAGTGCCAGCAAAATAGTTATCGACCAATAGTGGTTTTTAAGACATTGAGTTGGATTGCAATGGTCTTTCAGCATCAAAATGTAACCAGAAATTTACAAAATTAAACTATATTTAGTGCCAGAGTCAGTTGTACTTAATTATGTATTAAAACCAGAACAGATTATCAGCAATTTGCTCTTGAATCGTTTAGAGAAATTTTAGAAAGATTTTTTTGTATAGGTTTGGTGTACTTTTCCAACTCTGATAACTTGTAAAGGCCCATTTTTTAATCACTGAATTTTTTATTTCACACTTTAATTCAATAGACTTCTTTAAACTGCACCAGTGGCAATCCTTACCATATAACTCAAAATGGTTAGGGAAGACAAGGCAACTTGGAAGACTAATTACTTTTTAAGGATAACTGTAAGTTTTGCAAAACCATCTTATATTTTTGTTTTTGTTGGGGGGGGAGTTAAAACAATTCATTGCCCTTTGTTTTAAGGGCTTAAGCAGCATCCATCTACAGGGGTAACTTGTACCAATAGGCAAATATTCTGCCAGGCACCCTTCCAGATTCCAACCTACTATTGTTTGGTTGTTTTTTTTAACAAAATGTATGTGCTTCTAAAAAGTTCCGAGACATGGGCATCATTAAAATCATTTTTCAAGCCTTTGTGTGCAACACAAAAAGAGTGCATCAAGAAAAGAAAGTCAGTTGGAACTATTTTATTTCTTAACAAGTTACCTTTTAGGTTAAAAATAAATCATCACAGGGTCTTCTAAAGCCCTGAGAAGATCCAACATTTCCAAATTTTATGGAAACCTGGTTCCTATACTGATACAAGTTTTTATCAGTTTTGAGTAACACTCGCAGTCTTGTTTCAGATGACAACAATTTATCAAAATAGATGTACACATGTTTGATTAAATTGATGTACAGTTATTCACGTGCGCTCGAGAGAGACAGACAGACAGACGGAAAGAAAGAGAAAGAATTGGGCCAGAAGAAACAAAATGGTTGTGATTGCATCGAAAAAAATAGTCACGTTTGGACCTTTGTACCAAAGTAACTAAGAACGTCAGACCTTGTCAGAGAGAAAGAGAAATATAAGATTAAAAAAACATAAAGCAAATCTTGTGAGAAGAGGATTAACTGCAAAATTAACTGTTTCATTTCAGATTAATTTTCACAACTTTTTAAAAGTTAACCCCCTTCTCCCTCCCCCTCCCCCAAAAAAGAAGTTTGAAAAGATTTTGTGTAATTGAACATTTTACATGAAAATTTACCATTCATGATGAAACACAAATTTTTCTTGTGACACCCATGTAATCTTTTCAAGATTACAGCTTCATATTTCATATTCTCATTTTTAGGTTTGACTTTTTTCATTTGAATTTATTTCTCTAGCCCCAAATTAAGAACATACAATCATTTTAATTTTTTTAAAATCTATGTTGTTTTTATATAAAATAAAACAAACACAATGGCTAACAAATATGTTTTCTAGCACAACAAAATTTGTTCCCCCTATTGGTTTATGAACTTAGGGTAAAATTCTGGCTATTCTAAGAAGTATTATTTTTGAATCAGTTTATTTACCTACCTTGGATAATAGGAGTATCTACTAAGTATGCACAAAGTTGTTTATATAGATACAATGAAAGTTATTTTTAGTTATATATATATATATATATGCATATGATCAACAAAAAAATGCTAAATATCTAAGACATTGTCATTGAGCCACAAACGGAAGCCCTCATCAACAGTTTTGATATCACCACGAATACCTATCAGTTGGCAAATCAATACATGTTGATGGGAATGAATTTCACCACAACGACAAAATGGATTGTCCCTTAGACCAATTCTATGCATGAAATCGGCATATCGTCCATATTCAGATCGTAGTCGATTTAATAGCACCCATTGTTTATGCTTCAGGTCATGTCCTGGAGGTTTCACCGTAGGTTCAGGAATAAATTGGGAAAGCTGGTTGTCTGTATTACTCCATCGCTGTTTCCACACACTAGCAGCCCAAGATTTGACATGCTGTATGGTTTATGGTGGAAGCTAAAAGGTGCATGCGATTCGAAAGTGGAACTCTGCTCTTCAACCTATTGTTTGTAAGTGGATATTCAACCAATTTTTTAAGAATGTGCCCTTCCTCTGATAGCACACGATTATATAAATTCAATATATTTTTATCTCTTCTTAAGTCGGCAGGCTCAATACCACAAAGAATAGGAAGAACATCAGTTGAAGTCAATTTTATACAACCACTCACTAGTCTCAAGCATTCATTAAGTGCAACATCAACTTTATTGCAGTGATGGCTTTGGCTCCAAACAGGAGAACAATATTCCGCAGCAGAGTAACACAAGGCCAAAGCAGATGATTTCAAAGTCGAGAAATCAGCACCCCACCGACAGCCAGCAATACGCCTTAGTAGGTTACATCGCTTGGTAACTTTAGAAGAGACTTCAATCAAATGATGTTTGTATGAGAGAGTACGGTCTAGTGTGACACCAAGGTACTTGGGAGTTTTCTCAAAAGGTAACCTCATGCCAGATATTGAGACATTGAGTTCATAATCAGCTCTTCGATTAACAAGATGAAACACACTGGAAACAGTTTTGGTGATATTCAGTTTGAGTCTCCAATTTTTGAAGTATTTGCTGATGATATCCATATCTCGTGATAATGTTCTTTCAATTACATCAAACGTCTTATGACAAGTCTTAAGGGCTATATCGTCAGCATATATGTATTTTTTACTGATAGTTGTGGGTATATCATGTGTGTACAGGTTGAAAAGAAGTGGAGCAATGACTGAACCTTGTGGTACACCATTAGTTAGGGTTCGGCAGCGTGATTTCTTTGCACCCACATGTACATGAAATCGCCGCTGTGATATCATGGTCATAATGACACGAACCATTTCTTTGGATGGTATTGTTCTCAACAGTTTCAGTGTAAGCCCACGGTGCCACACAGTGTCATAGGCTGCAGAAAGGTCAACAAATACAACTCCTGCCTTAAGTTTCTTGTCAAAAGCATATTCAATATCCTCTGTAAGTAATACAACTTGATCCTGGGAAGATCGACCTGGCCGGAAACCTGCTTGTTCCTTGGGTAAGATCGTTTCAGTGATTGGTTGTATACGATTGTAAAGTAATCTTTCGTAAAGCTTAGAGGGAACACAAAGCAGACTTACTGGTCTGTAACTACTAGCAGCATTTGGTGGTTTCTTGGGTTTAAGCACAGCAACCACTTTTGCAAGTTTCCATATTTTGGGTACTTTGTTTGTACGCAGACAGACATTGAAGAAAGATCGTAGCCATTGAATGCAGTTCTCATGGATGTGAAGAAAGAACTCAGGGTGTAGGTTGTCTGTGCCTGGGGCTTTACCGGCTTTCAGTGATTTAATGACAGATATTATTTCATCATCTGAAAACTCAACACAAAGGTTTTGATCTACTGATGGGGAATTCCATTCTACTTTCAATTGTCGATTTACTTCTCTTGTAAATTGGCGATTAGGGTTTTTGTACTTCCCATTGCTTAGAAGACATGAAGCAATTGCATTTGGACTAATCAAACTGGGATTTGGGGTGACGTTTTTTCGGCCAGTGAGTTTGTTAATAGTTGACCATGCTTTTCGACTGGATCGTTTCATATTGATGCCCTCGACAGTGGCAGCCCATTGTTCTTTCCGTTTAGAATTAAGATGATCGATAAGACGGTTAGCTGAAGACAACTTTTCCTCAAGAGACTGAGCTTTTTCATGCTGAAAAGCAAGTTCATTGCATTTGGTATCCCATTTAGGAATGTAGTTCTTTCGAAAACCTCTTGGAATTGTATCTTTAGCTATTTTCAAGAGTTTCTTCTGGAATGCTGTGTAACACAAATTTAAATCAGATTCTAAAGATGGAAGATCGTCACACATATTTCTAGTTGCATTCTTAAATCTATCCCAGTCGGCTTTGTTGAAATTCCATCTAGGTAGTGACGATGTTGGTGTGTATTCGATCAAGGCTGGGTGATGGATGATTGTAGGTCGATGCTGAGATTTTGGAAAGTTACCCAAAACAGTGTGTACAGGATGAGGCAGAGAGCTGTTGACATCATGTGTGAAGAAAGTAATATCTGGATTCGTGTAAGTGTCCCATGCACCAGAATGAAACGTCTTTGGTTGATTATGATCGAAAAGCAACTTAATATCGAATGTGCTGGACCAATTATAAAGAGCATCCCCATCCGGATTATTTCTAGAATAGCCCCAAGTTGTATGATGACAGTTGAAATCACCGGAGTATATTGCTGGGTGATCATAATGGGGTGGTGGTTCAAACGGAGAATTAGGTGGTTTGTAGTAGTTTGTTATTGTAATTTCTCCATTGATCGATATGGTTAGCCATTCAACTGCACTATCAACATTACTGCGGCCAATTTCAACAGAAGGAAGGTCGTTACGTACAAGAGTGGCAATACCATGCTTAGAGTGTTTGATTGAACCAATGAGAGAAAAGCCATATATCTTGATTTTGTCGTCATTGGTGGCATGTGTTTCTTGCAGTAGAATAACAGAAATTGAATTGTCCATGGCGATTTTTTGAATGACTTCACATTTTGGTCGTGTAAGGCCTTCTACATTTAATTGAAGGATAGCTGGACCAGATGGTTCATGTATCTTTGACATGTCTTGAGATTTTCTAGTTTGTCTCTGTTGTTCAGGTATTGGCATTAGTTTCCCAAAGTTAGATTGGTACTTGCAGGCTGGACCACGAGGAGGTTGCCAATATCCAGTTATGAGGGATTTAGATAAAAACTAGTGCAGGAATAATGGAATGGCAAGTGATACATAATTTGCAGCCAGAGGTTTTAGTGATATTGGAAGCCCCAAATGCATTGACCATGTCATGAATTTCAAGTATTTTTGAGTAGCTGAAAGTGTCAATTTTTTGCAAGGATAATTAATTACAGATGAATGTTTAAGACAAAACTGGATTAAAACATTGTCTTGTTACTGTGTTGTCAACTCCCCAGTAATTGGACATTAATTCCATCATTGCAAAAAATTTATGATTTCTTTCATAACCAATTGGACTGTGATGCCTTTTTGGCAATTAAAAATAGCCCTGACATTGAACCAGACATTAAATTTAAGAAAAGTTTTTTTCCAGTTATCTTGTTTAAACTGCCATCATGCATTATTAACCCTTCATTACTAATAGTTTTTATTATTTCCCTTAGAACTTGCTGGATGAATACCCAAAGTGCTTTCTTGTAACAGCAGACAATGTTGGTTCAAAACAGATGCAGCAAATTAGAATGGCACTTCGTGGTAAAGCAGAAGTTCTTATGGGCAAGAATACCATGATGAGAAAAGCTATACGAGGATGTCTAGATAAAAACCCGTCTCTTGAGAAGTAAGTTATGGCTTGGACCGTATTTTTATGATATTTCATTCTATTGATGTGTGATTATAAGTTTACATAAAAGTGTTAATATTTTGTTTCAAATATCTGTACTGTTTTCCATTTACCATTTGAATGGTAAAGTAATGCATTTTCAAACATGTGCACATACTAAACAGGTTACCTGGACTTTTTGTTCCATCTTGAAAAATAATTTTAAAGTTTTAGCAGTGAGGATTTTTAATTAATGTGTGTGGATGTGTGGCCTTCTAGGCTAAGTTGTAAGTGTTGTCAGTCATTGTGTTTTCTCACTTAAAAAAGAGGCAACTGTACCTGCAACATTGGTGTAAATAAAGTAGACCTGTCATATAAAAGAATTTTTGGCACAACCTAATGCTGCTATTATTACTTCCATCTTGTATATTTCAATAGTGATTAGGTGTCTTGACACCCCTTACCTCAAGCCCCAAGACAGATAACACTTGGATTTAACTTGAAGGCCCATCCAAATGCCTTCTGTGGAACTTGACATTTTGTTTCTTACTTTTTAATTATTGCTGTACCCAGACATACCATTTTGTCTTTGTTAGGCTTTTGCCTCGTGTTGTTGGAAATGTTGGATTTGTGTTCACAAAAGAAGACCTAAGTGAAGTGAGAGAAACTTTGGAGAGCAATCAGAAGGAGGCTCCAGCCAGAGGAGGTGCTATAGCACCTATTGATGTCTTTGTCCCCAAAGGTAATACTGGACTTGGACCAGAAAAAACATCATTCTTTCAAGCATTGTCAATTCCTACAAAGATTACAAAAGGAACCATTGAAATCCTCAGTGACATACACTTGATTAAAAAGGATGAAAAAGTGGGAGCTTCTGAGGCAACATTGCTGAGCATGCTGAAGATATATCCTTTCAGCTATGGTCTTGTTTGCCAGACTGGTAAGGCATATATTTTTTTTATCATGTACTAACTTATGGTGAAATATGAAAACACACCAACTGAATAAAATGAAGAAATTGTGGGGGTTGTAAAATATACCTTTTGTAATGTATTGATGCCCATTATTCATATGCAGGACAAATGTTGAAATCTTACCCCAGTTTAGCAAAATGGTAGCTATTTTACCAGCTTCTATGGCAGTGTTGATGTTTTTGTATTAGTTTGAGGTATTAACCCTTTGATACCTTCAGTTCTTAATTAACATGTTTTATTTATTTAATGAAGACATAAAGGCCCTCTGTTTAATGGATTAACCCCTTGCAAGGCAAACATGGTCAGGAAAAAATGCAAGGATAAAGCAAGAAAATAGTGTATCTGAAAATAAGAATGTGATGGGATTATAAAGGCCAATTGGTGCCTGGGGCTGCTACAGTGAATGAAGTTTTTTGTAAGATGTTATCTTGGGATTGAGATTTCTTGGGTTTGCTTGACAGGCTCTGTGAAATAAAAATTCTACCATATCAGACTTGCAAAGTTTGAAAGCAAATGTGCAAAGTAATTTTGGTGCAATATTTTCTACTGGTAGCTTAGGGAGTACTTGTATGAATATTTTTGGTTCTAACAAGTATAAAGGAAAGAAACTTCATAAGAAAAGAGGTCACATTTTTAATAACCCATTAGTGGGGTGTCTTCCCCCCCCCCTTCATTTCCCAGTTTATTTGTACTAATGAAACTTTTATGCTATGTCATTTAACTCATCGATTAATTGGACATTGCATGCTGGTCAGTTTGAGTGGAACTTTATGTAATGTTGGTTGGATTTTGTTTTGTTTTGGGTTTTTTTGGTAATGAAGAGTTCCTTCAAAGACCTTTCTGATGATTTTTTGTTGTTGTTGTTGTTTTTAGTTTTTGACAATGGGACAGTGTTCAATCCTTCTGTCCTGGACATCAAACCAGAAGATCTCCTTGATCATTTCATAAAGGTATATACTTGTTAGTATGGCATGGGTTTTTTGGGGGGTGGGGATGGGAGTGCAATTGAACAATTTCCTAGATATTTTGTGTGCAAATTCAAATTGCAGGTTTTTATTTTTGTTTGTAAACATAGTTGGTACAGTCAACTACAGACAAAATAAATGCTGGTAAGAATTGTGAGCAGAGATAACTAAAATGCATGAAAAAGTAAAAAGAGAAAGATGGAAAGCATTTTGGCTTCTTTGAAGTCAATAAACACTCAGAAATTATAAACGTAAAACAAGCTCAGGCATACCACTATTGCATTTAAATGTGCCACCATCGTTCATGGTGTTACAATATCTGGATATTCGTTTGAGGAGACAATAGTTTGATGGCCCATGAATGTTTTCAGTCGGTGAAGATGGCTCTCATTTTGTTGAATGCTTCTTTTTCCATGCCTATTTTTTGCTGAATTTCTCTTTTGATAGCGACACTGGTTGTGAAGTAAGATCCAAGATAATTAAAGAATGAGACGTTCTATGACGTAACCATCTATCTGAAGTTGGAAATTAGTCCCTGATAAGTGTTTTGGGATGAACATTACCTTTTGAGTTTTTGTTGTGGTGGTGGTGATGTTTTTTTGTGTGTTTGTGTTGGGGTTTTTTCAGCTAATGCCGAGGCCACAGTTAATACCGGCGGCTTTTGCAATTTCAGATGGATTCTGGGTGCCATCCTTAGATGTGGTGATAAAGACCGTGTTGTCTGTAAAGCAAATTAGTATTTGTCAGGAAGCCATTAACAAGCAAACTTCCAGAAACTTCATTTAAGATATCTGAAGATGATTTCACAGAGGTTTAAAATATTCTGATGACAAACCACATCCTTGCCTTAGACCTCTCTGGATCAGGATCCATTTGATGCAAGTCTTTTCTGGGGGACAGAAGGCCCCTAATAATAATAATGATATAATGGTTTTTGATGATTCTAAGGTCTTTATCGTGAATCTGGATGCCCTGTAATATAGCGAACAGATCGTTGTGCCTAACCCTGTCAAAGCCTTTCCTGTAATCAATGAAGACCAGATATAGGACCTGTTGGTGTTCTATTACCCTTTCAGAGAGGATTTTGAGGTTGAAGATTATTTTTCTTGTGCCTTTGCATTTCATAAAATTGTAATGATGGTCTGAGATTTCAGGTAATGGGTTACACCCTACTCATTTGGAGGACTATTTTCTTTAGAATTTTAAATACAAGGCTTTATGGGCTTAAAGATCGATTGTTGTTGCAGTCGAGAATTCCAAATTTTTTTGGTGGGGCATCGAAGATTTACTTAGACATAGCTTAAGAAGTATCCCAGGCTCCTAAATTTTATTGATGATCATCCACAGAAGTATACCAATACCTTGCAGTGCAAGAAGCATATATTGGCATGTGTGGCCATATATATATATATATATGATAAAAACGATTTAAAAGCATACTAAAATCCAATGCTAGACTAAACTGACCTTGAGAGAGCTCAAGGTACTCATATATGTATATTATATTAAAACTAACGTTGATGTGTCAAGAACAGTTTAATAGAAAAAGGTCTGATATCCGAAAACAAAGAGGGCGACCCCATTTGCAGACGTATGCGGATTGCTGTTAGTCCTGCATTGTACTGAACAGGAAATACACACTATAAGTTAAATGAGAAAAGTGGCATGTTTTGTTGTTGTTGTTTGTGTTGTTTTTTCGAAGGTGCCAAATTTAAGACTTGAACAGTTTGTTGGGGGTTTTTTTTGTTTGTTTAAATGTATAGATTATATTTTGTTTTTCAAGAAGGTAAAAGGTTGTGATTATGACTGAGAAAAGTCGATGTAAGTGTAAGAGAGGGTTTGACCAGAGCTAAATTTGGTGAACAGCACTATTGTTTTGATAACTGGAATATGACCATAAGTAGAGTGTCTGTAAGCATTAAATTTGAAAATATAGCTGCTTGTACGTTCTAACGAAAAACGTGTTTTCTGATGTTTTAAAGCCTTTTAAACTATTAATTTTGTGTTCATGTAACAGTTACTTTGTGTCCTTTTTACGAAATTTTGAATGCATTTTTCATTGAGATTTTGAGATGATTTTCTCTTTTACCGGTGTTGCTCATCCCATTACCTTATTCCTAATCTTATATCCCGTGGCAATAAAGACCTCACAATTCTTTGCAGTGCTGTTTCTAGCTTTTTCTCCTGCCTTTAGTTGTTTTTCTACCTAGGTATTCATCCTTTACTACTATTTCAATCATTTCATTGGCTCTCTCTCTCCCTCACTCCCGCTCTCCCCAGACACCAAGACATACAATATTGGTCAGCAACTTCATTTAACACTTGACTTGGATCGGACGTGTTCGTGTGTTAAAAGTATGAGAAAAAAAGGCGAATTTGATCACAGAAAACACATTAGCGTTGTAATAGGTAAAGAATTTATGAGCCTTAAAAACAGTTGTAACAAATTTCTTTTAATTTTTTTGTGTTAATTTTTTTTAGGGTATTGCTAACATTGCCTCAGTGTCACTTTCCATTGGTTACCCAACTGTCGCCTCAGTACCACATTCCGTTGTGAATGGATTCAGAAACGTAGCAGCTGTTTGTCTCGAGACAGACTATGATATTAAAGAAATTGAACAAGTATGTACTTTACTGTTTTGTTACTTTGTTATCTTTGTTGAATATGTGTACGGAATGTGGCCTTAACGTTTGTATAAATTTTATGCAGCATGCTTTCAGAGAAGTAATACAGAATTGATTAATGTTTTGGAAGTTTTAAGCTGCAATATTTATAGTTATGTTTTTCGTGTGGAGCGTGCGTATTTTGATAGTATGGGGATTTTATTATCAAGTGATGATATAGTACGAGTGACACATGGTTTGTTATATGTACATACATTATAATGGCACTGAGTGTACCATTAGGGCACTATTCTTATTGTAAGCAAAGGGCCTTTCTTGCTTCTCCTGTGCCACAAATCGAAAAGGAGACGACGTGAATCCTGTCATTCAACAAAATGTCACCAGTAAACTCTCATTGGAAAGAGACGAGCTACTGTCCGTTGGCGCTGTGATTGAACACATTCATCTCAGTTTAGCAATGCAGGTCATTAAAGAGGTTAGGAATCTTTATAAGAACTTTCCCACAAATTTTACTTTTCTGTGAAATTTTTTAACCACAAATCGTGACAAAAATGTGGAAACATTGTAAATTGTTATTTTTGGCATCCAATATTCATTTTACGCATGGCTGGGGATCGTTCACAGATGACGTCAACCGCTTTTCACCATTTTTTAACCTTCCTCTCCCGAAAAGTTGACCTCAATTCTTGGCACTTTTTTCCTGAACTTTTTCTGCAAACGAAGAAAAAAATATTCAGACTATATTCTTAATTTATGGGTTTCTAACTATCAGAAGGTTAGAAGTTTGAAGCAGTGTGTGATAAAAGTACCTCCGAGGGAAATATAAAACTTGAGAGAAAAAACAATTGCGTGTTATAACCTTTTAATTGAAGCTCTGTTCATCCTCTGCTTCACTGACATCAATTTCACTCCCATTTAAATTCCCGAACAGATGTCCGTCACTACTTCAAGACAGGTCTGTTGTGGAATGGACACAGCAGCCAACAACGAAAGGGAGGGTACTGACAGTGAAAAGGTTGTTTACAAACTCTCGAGTGAGCTAAAAGGTTTAAGCTTTTTGAATTATTGAATTTTTCAAAGAATGACTTCAACTTTCACCCTCCTTTCCCGTCTACCCAAAATATTGTCAACTTCTGTCAACATTTAGGTACCCCCCTCCTCCCTCTAAGTGGTTGACGTCATTTGTGAACGACTTCCCAAAACCCTGTTGCTGGTACCGTGGTACTCAGCAGAGTTGACCCCCGTTCCTACCATGCAAATTTGCTCAAAACAGAGCAGCAAAAGAGCCCGCCATATTTATCAAAGATAATGAAATATACGAGTGGCTTATCTTGCCAGGGCACTGCAAAGAAAAGGTAAATTACTCATCAGAAAATTGATACACTTTTAAGTCGATCATCTTTTAAACAGGTCTAGAATGTAATATTATTTAAAATGAATTGTTTGTAAATTGCAAGGGTATAAGCATTTGACGAAGATTGAACCCAGAATCAATAAATAATTCAGCTTTAGGTAAGGTGTAAATGAATAGAGACCTACCAACAGTAAGGTGAGTTTTGGGGCACGGATTTTAACAATATTGAACTCGTTTTTTCTAGATTAAAGCGTACTTGGCAGACCCCAGCAAATTTGCTGTTGCAGCGCCTGCAGAAGCAGCAAAAGAAGACGAAGCCAAACCAGAAGAGGAGACGAAACAAGAATCTGAGGAAGAATCGGATGACGATATGGGTTTTGGTTTGTTTGACTGAAAAAGTTAAGTCTGTCAGCAAATAATATCCAGAATGAGAACATTTGTCAGTGGTTGTTTTTTATTCGCCGTTTTCTGAAGATCACTCGTTTTATTTAACGAATTGCTTACGAGGAATATCAATATTTTAAGAATTTGTTAACTTTACCAAGGCGTGCATGAAATAACGTAATTTAACATTTTTAAAAGTAGGTTAGTAGAATGCTCGCACAGCCAGAAAGCAAGCATGCTTAACCCAGACATTTTTTTTGGAGGACGGTTTCAAAACTTTTGAACAGAGCAGTAGGATACATTAACCAATGCATGTGATGTTTGGAAAAGTTCTTAGCATTACTGGGGTTTAGAACTAAACAAGAAATATACTCGGGAAACTGACATGTACTCCTTTGCGTAAGAGCGAAATTTTATTTTAATTTTTAATTAACTCTTGTTTTATTATGTCTTTCAAATGAAATTTGATACTTTTTAGGGGTCTTCATTACAATTCCCCGGTCATAACTCGAATTCGGCAGCATTTGTGAACGATCATGAGATTAGATTATGCCGATTGCAACACAATTGCTTTGTTTTAGAAAATTGGTATTTTAGGAGGTATTTCCTTAGTACAAATGTGGGCAACTTAAGGCAGTCGAATGTAAATTACGAAATAACGGAGTATTAGAAGGAAGAGAGACTTGCACATTGTTGCTTGAAAATGACAAACTATTTGTTGGGCTTAACAGCGCGCGTGGACCCGAAATAGCAGAAAACAGGAAGACCAGGAAACTAGATTTATAATTCAGAGGGAAACTTCAATTTAATGAAATAAACGACTAACGAAAGCCGAGGAATGTTTTATTGACGTGGCAGTGTTGACCAGAACATGTTCGCTAACTGAGCAAATTTTACAAGGTTATTTTCATACCACTTTTTCGAGACTTCCAGCACTAAAGAAAGAAACACAACAAGCACAACATAGTTATGGCGACACATCCCTAAACAAGTCGAGCCTTGTCGACACGAACGTCCGCACTACCAAAGTGTAAAAACAGCCGTACCTGGTCATTTCAGTAACCTGACGATGGGAGAAGTGTCCCTCGAAACGTAGCTCGGAAACGACTCATCACATGATAAAGCTCTTACACTTATGACTTCCTCAGAGTCCACAAAGCTCAGAATTTTCAACTTTGTATATATTGCTTGTTTAAGTAAATAATGGAAAATTCATTAAAGTTATTTATTTGAGTTATTATCCTCTCGAGTATATTTCTTGTTTAGTTATAAACCCCAGTAATGCTAAGAACTTTTCCAAACATCACATGCATTGGTCAATGTATCCTACTGCGCTGTTCAAAAGTTTTGAAACCGTCCTCCAAAAAAAATGTCTGGGTTAAGCATGCTTGCTTTCTGGCTGTGCGAGCATTCTACTAACCTACTTTTTAAAATGTTAAATTACGTTATTTCATGCACGCCTTTGTAAATTTGGAGGTTAATTTGCCATAGGTTACTTTTATGCATGCAAGTGCCTTTACATTGATGTCGGTGATGATTTCGTTGCTCGCTTCGCGGTGGCTGAGTAAAGCGTTAAGTTCAGCAAGCATATCTTTGGGATTGAATGTGTCTGGGACGGAATGTTTTAGTCCCAGAGCAAGTGCGTTTGTGAAAAACTGCGACAGGGACGTTCTTATCATCGAAACATCCATTGCTGGGTATTCTGAATCGTAAGAATCGAGGGATGATGTCTGAATGCTTGCACTTTATTAGAAAATCAATGCGGAGGGTAATGCGTTGGAGTTTTGCTATTGATTTCTCGTATTGGAGAAACTCTCTCCAGCATCCATTCCCCTGAAGTTTTCGTGCCAGGTGATGTGGGAGGTACTTTATAGCTACCTGTGTAATTGAGATAATCAATTGAGCATACACTCATTCTGGTAAAATGTTTCGATATTTACTACCAGTTTCTAATCTAAAATGAAATTCAAATAATGTTATAATTAACAGTCATTCGATTTCATCATATGCGAGCAACACAAACGTCCCAGAAAATATTGTTTTGTTGGTAAACTTTACTACCATGACTGAAAGAACTTGATGCTGACAGTTGGTGGTGATATGTAATGTTACTGTGACATCCAGTCAAAACAACAATGATTTTTACCTCTGCCACTAGTTTTCTAAGCAGGTATTTGCAGAGCATCTAAAAACTTTATTGTCAAAGCACACATGTGGAATGTGATAGAAAAGTAGCTTTTGTTGTTGAATAGGAAATTGAGTCTTTCTCTCCCTCTGACATTCATGGAAAATCATTCTGATATTAACCTTCATAAAGTTGATAGCCCCCTGTGGGTTGGCCAGAGTATCTTAAGGTTGAGTCTATTATAATCTGTCTTGTCATATTGGTGTTTTTTGCTACATTTCAGTGAAGCTATATCATCGATCTCCACAAACCTACCTTTACTTCTAAAAAGAGTAATGATATATCTTCAACATTTAGTGCGTTTTGTTGTTTGGATGTTAACTTTAAATTGAAAAAGCTACACAGCTACTTATTTATTCTTTTTTGTCCCTGTTAAGGCAACGATAATGGAATGCTTAACCAACTTCTGCTAATGTTGCTTATTATTCACAGTTCGGTTTCTATTCCTGTTGCCTACAATTATCCTCAACTAATTTGATTTTCAAATTCAATAGCCATTTCAAGTCTTAACAATCAGCACTGTGGAGGTACCAATAGTTCTAGTTTACTAAATTACAGGGATAAATAACACCATACAAATCACACGTAACAACAACTCTAGTTGTAGCCAATCATTATTCTGTTCTTCAGAAGTTGTGTTAAAGATGGCATCTTATAACGGCATTAAAACAATTTATAATTGCCTTGTCGCTTTAACTAAAAACAGATATTTCAAGATCTTTGTCAAAGTCAATTTATGCTGTTACAAGACAATTTACTTATTTTCTTAAAAATTCTGAACTTTATGAACTGAGAAGAAGCCATAAGTGTAAGATCTTTATCATGTCATGAGTCTTACGCATTTTGTGATCTACGTTTCCAGAGCTACTTCTACCATCGTCAGACTCACAATGGAAGAAGAATCTCTCGAAACGTAGCTCGGAAAAACTTACAATTTATGACATAATAATGCTCCTATATCATTAACCGTTAATTATATATTAATTATACCATTAACTTATTCTCTACTCATACTTTTGTACACAATTTTATGATGATGATGATGATGTCACTCTGCTAAGTCAGACTGCGACCCAAGGAACGAAACAAGCCTAAGAAGAAAACAAGAAATGATGCGATGAAAGAAAGCATAGACGTGTGCAAGAACCTTTATTTCATGAATGCCCTATTTCCTTACCTTGACACAGGAGGAGTCGCAATTTCCTCATCCGATTGGTTTAATTAATGAATCGAAGGATGGTTTAACCTTTGATTATTTTTCGAGCAGAACAATGTTCTGATGCCTTATTTTCAGTTCAATAATTGACTATCTCACTTTAAAGAAAAAATCGATCACGACAAGCAGCCAACAATGAATGAAATTCAAATAAGAATCTAGCATAATCAAATATCTGCTGTTTCCATTGAACTCTTTAATGGCTGTGAGAAAAGTGCACAATTGTTCTCTTGACCATTTGCACATCAAATGTCGTCACAGAGAGCTGGCAAGAAACACGTGCCCATGATCAAACAATAAACTAAGCTAGAAAATCTTCGGGCAGCCTAAACGTTAAAGGCTTTCCTTCAACAATTGTGAAATACATGTGCTAAAGGTCGGATACTGTGCTCGGCAAAAGTTTGTTTTTAAGGAGGAGGGTGGGGTGGGAAATTTGAGAGAAAGGCTTTAGATTTCTTCTATTTTGTTCCATGGAATAATCTATTGGATTCTAAATTTACAATTACTTCTCAGCTGCATATCAGTTTCAGAACCGTGCCATTTTTCTTTACAGATTTATTATAATTAGAATACATAATCATATCAGAATGTGATTTCTATTATTGAGATAGTCATTCGTCAGTAATAAATTCTACGTAAAACGAAAAAATTTGAGAAAGCAAGGACTTCTTGGTCACATAAGAGTTAAGAGTTATGCTCCATAAAACCTCAACTTATTCATTAAATTGGATACAAAACCATTTTTCGTGCTAGATGTTTCACTGTTTTTTTGGAAACAGTCTTGCAATGACACAACAAGGCCACCTTGCTTGAATGACCTCCATATCAGTCTTTTACTCCACTCTCCACTCGAGTAATCATCCATGAAGATCTGTTGTTTTCATTACAGGTAAACTATTCATGTAGCTATGCTTCCTTTTAAGTACTTAAGTAACATAAATTTTCTTAATCCACAGTGCAATAATATTTGTATTCACCACCAACAGGGGAACGCTGGAAAGGAAAACATCTAAAAATAACATGTTACAATTCGGAAAGCTTAAGCTGTTCTTTGAATCTGATCTGAATCTCAAAACAAGAAGGAGTTTTTCGCCTAGCTAAGTCTGGAAAAGCTACACTCCACAGGTCCTTTAAGGCTATTTAGACTCTTTAATTCGAGACATACAAAATTGGCAAAAGATATGTATATATCTAAATATATATATATATATATATATTTATACAAATCATAGTTGGGATTACTGGTGCGTTTCTCCACATTGCAATCCTTACCACAAGCCATCCCTTTCTTCGTTTATATGGCATCTGCAACCTACATGGTTCTAATGTGCAAGACTTTCTCTGTTGCCTTCAATTCACAAGATGCTTGTTGTTGTATTGCCAACCGACCACATTGCAGGCAGACACTCAATAACGCCAACTTTCGTGCAGTGACAAGTCCAGTGCACATTAACGGTTGAAAATAACTGCTCTGAATCTATCTGCAATGATGATTAGCTGAACGCGTCTGAACCTATTCAGTCGATTCTCCCGCACTGTTTTATACAACTTCATGCTCTGGCACATGAGCGCAATACCATGGAAATTAAGAGTTTCCATAATGTCATCTTTGTTCTTGAAAAGTGGTATCAGCGTACTTCTTTGCTCTTCCTCCACAGGTTTCTCCTTATGCATAATACTGCAGTTATCGTTTCAGATATTCCATTTTATCTGTTCCTAAACATTTACACATTTTTTCTGTTTTCTTCATCAGTAGTACCTGGATGTAGTTTTTTCACCTTCAGGATTTGAGCATGTTCTGCTAACACAGTGCTTTCTCCATCTCTGATCAACATTGTGTGCCCGGCGTCCTTAAAGTTCTTGCTTCACTATCTTTCTAGTCTCAATTACCTCTTTAGTGATTTGAAGCATAAAATGCTGTAGAATGGATAGATGTAAGCAAGTGTTGGGAAATTGGTCTTGAAACAGGAAAGGAGACGCAAGTTCAATGAATTGGGAAATTATTAGTATTTACAACTCAAAAATTCAGCTTTAACTAATTGATCAACATAGAGTACGCGACTTATTCAAGTGATTTAAAAACAAATGAACTTAGGGGTGGTAATTGACGAAAACCGTTAGCATGCAATGACAAGTACAGATATAATGTACATGCAGGAGCAGTACTGCTCTGCTTTGAGCTTGGTACGTTATTTTTATTGTATTCCACTGAATTGCTGATCTGCTACTGAGTATATTTTACATGACACTATTTATACTCCTCAAACCTAATAGTAGCTTTTATTATGTGTAACATTCTGAGTATTATTTTCAAAATGCTCCATGTCATTGAAGATTGAAGCGGTGTTGAAAAGACGCTTGCTACTATGATAACAGTTGTCTTATAATTTATTATTTCAAATCCGCTACAGAAAAAAAAATGCGATAAACTTTCTTTTCATTGCCCTGTTATCAAGCAGATTTTGTGTGCAGAAATAAACCTCCCGTCCAGATAACTTCGAGTTCAAACTTGCTTTGGTTGGAAACAAATAAATGTGGTTAATCGAATCAACCTCTTCAAGATTATGAGTTCGAAATACATGGTCTTAAATTACCGACCATTTTGAAAAGCACACCTTCAAATTAGCTGTAGGAGCTTCTACTAAAGAAACTCGAAGAAATTAAAACTGGTGCTTCTTGCAATTACAAAAACGTCAAGTATTGAATGATAGAATTACCAATTATTTTAACAAGAATCAAACTTGGAATTCCGTAAAGAATACTATAAGTAGTACTTATTAAAACTCTAATTACAGGGTTATCGAACGAGAGAAGAAAAAGAGAAAAGGGCTTGCTTGCTTCTTCATCATTAATCATCTCAAAATTTAGTCTCTACAGATTAAAAATATCTGGTAATGGACTTGTTGGCTTATCTTTTACCTTGTAGCAATCTTGTCTCACCTAAAAAGGCTCGTCGAACGATTCATTTGAAAAAAACTTAACATAAACTCTAACAGGCAAAAAAAGTAAAAAAATTTCATACATACCAACCGCTGTTATGCTGCCTTGCCTAAAGCAATAAGCAACAGATCGAGGTAGTCCACTTTTATAGAGTTGACAAAGCGTACAAAGCGATGAAATCAACAATTTGAGCAATTGCCACACCTTAATGCTTTGTGACAATGATAGGTATTACTCTCAATGAGATATCTATTAATCTCTTATTTCTATTATTGTGTCTGCTGTAGCACAAGAAACATTAGACCAAATATAAGTCATGACTCAGTATGGAAAAAAAGTCAAGCTCATTAAATTAATTTTCCTTTGCTGATCATTATCATAGCGTTTCGCGCCACGTCTCCAGCCAACGCCTTGCATTTTCATTTGCTGATTATATGCCTATATTCCCATATAAATTTATTTGGTTTTATTTAATTTCCATAGCAGAGGTAAGGCTTAACGTCTCAAAATTCCTGAAGTGCAATGGATAAGCTATCACATGTACTGAACAGAATATGTAATCTAGTTTGATTTGTAATGTTACTGTTATATCCAATCAAAACAACAATGAGTTTTACCTCTGCCACTAGTTCTCTAAGCAGGTTTGATTGAGGTGTTTCTTTCTGTGGTATTTGCAGGGCATCTAAAAAATTTATCATCAAAGCACACATGTGGAATGTGGTTGGTTTCTTTCAATGCAGTAGAAAAGCAACTTTTGTCGTTGAATAGGAAATTGAGTCTTTCTCTCCCTCTGACATTCATGGAAAATCATTCTGATATTAACCTTGATAAAGTTGATAGCCCCCTGTGGGTTGGCCAGTGTATCTTAAGGTTGAGTCTATTATAATCTGTCTTGTTATATTGGGTTTTTTTGCTACATTTCAGTGAAGCTATATCATCGATCTCCACAAACCTACCTTTACTTCTAAAAAGAGTAATGAAATATCTTCAACATTTAGTGCGTTTTGTTGTTTGGATATTAACTTAACTTTAAATTGAAAAGCTACACAGCTACTTATTTATTGTGTTTTGTCCCTGTTATGGCAACGATAATGGAATGCTTAATCAACTTCTGCTAATGCTGCTTATTATTCACAGTTCGGTTTGCATTCCTGTTGCCTACAATTATCCTCAACTAATTTGATTTTCAAATTCAATGGCCATTTCAAGTCTAAACAATCCGCACTGTAGAGGTACCAATAGTTCTAGTTTACTAATTACAGAGATAAATAGCACCATTCAAATCACACGTAACAACAACTCTAGTTGTAGCCAATGATTATTATGTTCTGTTATGGTAATCGTCAATTAAACGCTAATGAAGTGAGCAGAAGTTGTGTTAAAGATGGCATCTTATAACGCCGTTAAAACAAGAATAATTTATGATTGCCTTGTCTCTTTAACTAAAAACAGATATTTCAAGATTTTTGTCAAAGTCAATTTATGCTATTACGAGACAATTAACTTATTTTCTTAAAAATTCTGAATTTTATGAGCTGAGAAGAAGCCCTAGGTGTAAGAGCTTTATCATGTCATGAGTATTACGCTTTTTGTGATCTACGTTTCCAGAGCTACTTCCACCATCGTCAGACTCACAATGGAAGAAGAATCTCACGAAACGTAGATCAGAAAAACTTACAATCTATGACATAATAATGCTCCTACATTTACCATTAACTTATTCTCTACGCATACTTTTGTACACAATTTGATGATGATGATAATCATGATGATGATAATCATGATGATGATAATCATGATGATGATAATCATGATGATGATGACATAAGGCTGTCATTGTGAATGGATGTCATTGTGTCACTCTGATTCGTCAGACTGTGACCCAAGGAACAAGACAAGCCATTACATACAAACATCGCCTAAGAAGAAAACATGAAATGATGCGATGAAGAAAAGCACAGACGTGTGCAAGAACCTTTATTTCATGAATGCCTATTTCCTTACCTTGACACAGGAGGAGTCGCAATTTCCTCATCCGATTGGTTTAATCAATGAATCGAAGGATGGTTTAACCTTTGATTATTTTTCGAGCAGAACAATGTTCTGTTGCCTTGTTTTCAGTTCAATAATTGACTATCTCACTTTAAAGAAAAAATCGATCACGACAAGCAGCCAGCAATGATTGAAATTCAAATAAGAATCTAGCATAATCAAATATCTGCTGTTTCCATTGAACTCTTTAGTGGCTGTGAGAAAAGTGCACAATTGTTCTCTTGACCATTTGCACATCAAATGTCATCACAGAGAGCTGGCAAGAAACACGTGCCCATGATCAAACAATAAACTAAGCTAGAAAATCTTCGGGCAGCCTAAACGTTAAAGGCTTTCCTTCAACAATTGTGAAATACATGTGCTAAAGGTCGGATACTGTGCTCAGCAAAAGTTTGTTTTTAAGGAGGAGGGTGGGGTGGGAAATTTGAGAGAAAGGCTTTCATGCCTGGAAAGAGAACTAAAAACTCTAATTAGTCGTTGTATTCCAATTCGACTAGTTATTTAAGAACCAGCGAAGTGACAGCAATGGCTTATCAATAAAATGCATGTTAAAGTACTGGAGAGTTCAAAGTCATTAAAAATTGTGGGCCTCGTGATTTTGCATTGCAGATTTACATACCCAGTGTACACGAATCCAGAAAAGGAGTTCCAGGTTTGGTTGCTGATGTAGAGGCATGAACAATAATTATATTTCTCCTCAAGACGTTAGACACGGTAATACGGTGGGTCAGATCACAAGTAAATGTTTTTTTCCCCAATAGTATTACACATGCGTATTCCATTTTGCGAATAATGGTAAGCCAACCTCTTTAACATCGAGTTAAGGTCCATATTCTTATACAAGCATAACTGGCCAAAATTCTTCTGCAGTTAAAAATACAATGCCAAAGCTTTTAACTGTTCCAAGAAAATGTAACGAGGAGCAGAGCAAATAACTGCGATCATCCCAAGGATGATTGCCTGTGTTATGATGCCGATACACACAGCAGAAGAAAAAAGGTTTTAAAGTTCGGATGAACTTGGTGGAACCAGAGCATAGTGTGATATCTCAGACGATAAGAAGTCGAGTCGACAAGTTGTGCAGTGAGGTTTGTCAGCAGGTTCAGAAAGATCTTGATCTTGTTTCCGATGTTTCGGTATCAATCGACGCATAAACCTCGTTAGGCTCAGAATCACATGTAACTGTTACAGTTTATTACATCAAGAAAGAGTGGGAGATGAAGTCTTTCGTCCTTGACATCATTAACTTGGAAGAGAGACACATTGCAGAAAACTTACTAGCTAGACACAAATCTGTTATTGAAGACTGGGGTTTTAGTAAAAAAGTGAGAATTTGTGTTCGATAGTTATATGCCATCCGTATCGTATGACAACTTCATCTGTACTCTCTCCCTCGTTCGTCGCACATTCTTCTAATACGATCAGGTCATGTTGCAAATGGGTGAGTTGCTCTTCTTATTAACTGTTAATTTCCATCATTGTTTATAAAAACACAATACAACATCTTCCCCTCTACTGAATAATAATTTTTCATCAACACAGGAATCTACGGTAGAATACTATGAAGCAGTAAAATGTTCAATGTTTCGCCATTCTGAAATAGGTCTTCTAACTGTGTTGTGCACGTTTTCCTCATGAAGTGCTTGTTTTCACGCTGACTGCTCACATTCTTCGTCCCAGGATTTACTGTCTCTCCTCTTTCATCATGCTCGTCACATATGTCCTCGCTCTCCCTCTTAAATCTAGGCAGATCCACGGTCTGGAGAAATATTGCGTATCAGAGTGCCATCAAATCATAGTTTGTTACTTTCACAGTAAACATAGTCTCTTAATTAGTAGTAGCGACATACGGAATGACATTTTGTTCTTTTTTCTCTGTTGAGGAATACTTGGTCACCAATTCACATTGAACGACTTTATGCATGCCATTTACGGATTTGATTGTCAGCTTCTTTGAGTTAGGTGCCACAGTCCTCGGTGATAAACGCGTCGTTTGCTGACTGTTGAGGTGGCATATGAGGAATAGCTCAAACATCATCTCAACAGATGGTACTTTGGCTACAGGATGTGGTGCTTTGAATATTGCTTCAAAAATAGATAGGCTTCTCTTCCAATGTACTTTCCTTTTGTGTAGGCGTAACATATTGTATTGTATTATAGTGTGTGGTATTATATTGTATTGTATTGTATTGGATTGTACTGTATTATATTGTATAATACCATATGTATTGTATTGATTTGTATTAATTGTTATTGATTTGTATTCTATTGACCAATGAGAATTATTGCAAAGCAGCTTTAATTCCAACACTGTATACAAGGCCGTGGTATCTATTGATGGAATGTTGGATAAATCTAATATCAGCATGACGGAACGTGAATTCAAAACACGTTATGGAAATCACCAACAATCTTCAAACAACAAAACTTACTCGCATATTACAGCTTTATCGAAAAACGCTTCAGACAATTTTGAATGGAAACAAAGGGGTCCTTTAGACAAGAGGACTAAACTATTAAACAATTGAAGGCATGCAAATAAATTTCATCCTATGATCTTTAGGCCACCATAAATAAAGTTAACCATACATCTGTAGTTAATCTGAGATTCGCATTACCAGGTGAAACTATAAAATTACTAGGTGGGAGAGGAAGACTGCAACCTTCTAGTGGGCTCTCCTGTGAGTAGCAGTTACACTGTGAAACCAATCGCTGTCAGGATTGCGAACTGATCATCGCATTTGCTATGGGTGGTAAAAGGACAACCACTTGGCCCACTGCAAAAGTATCTACCCTTCGTGAAACGAAATCTACAGCTCACTATCCAAGAAAACAACCAAAACAATGGGAACTTGGTATCGGCACATGGCATGTTCGAGGCCTCACCGCTTGCCCTAAACAAGGCTCACTAGTTAAAGATTGCAACCAATACAATATTGACATCCTCTGTATACAAGAATAAAAAACAAAAGAACATTTTGACAAATCCACACCGGCAGGATATAAAATCATCCTTTTGGAACAAAAGGAAGCTACTTTTCGCGGAATGGGCTTCGTAATAGGCCCTAGACTATCGAACTGTAAATATGAATACAAATACATAAGCGACAGAGTGTGCTTTCTAGATATTAGCATACCCACTCGGAAAGGTACTCCTCTCAAAATAAGAATAGTAAACGCGTTCGGTACAACTAGCGAACATGCATCAGCATCAGCATCACCGGTTATACTCGAAAAATTCTACTTATTGTGACTTGTTTCAAAATAAGCTTCAAGTAAGACAAAGTGAATATGATTGCTATTACCGGCTAAGCAATGTTACAATTTGAAATTAAAGCTTGATATTTACTTTGAATTGACTTTTTGACACTAGCAAAGAAACAAATTAGACCTACAAATGATTTTATTCAAATAAAGGTAATTTTTCCATTTTGTACCAAATTTCACAGTATCTAAATGTGGTGTCATTAAACAAACATCTTGCTATTATAGAAAAAAAACATCGAATATTCGAGCAGTTAAAAGTGTTCCTCTTTTCAAGCACTTTGCTGGCTGAAAAGAGAACAATTGTTGGCAATTGTTAGTCGACTAGATACTTGGTAAACCAGATTGGAGTGACCAAAAGATACATAAGACAAAGAAGAAGCAAGGACAACTACAAGATTAATACTGCTAAACAAACTTGTATTGCATGTTTAACAATAAAATACAAAACATTGTGGGCATACAAAAAACAAAGTGTACAAAAGGTTCTGCAACACAGTGTACAAAAATATCGTTGTAGGCTAGACAGCTGGAAGAGACGGCATTTTTCTTCTGTAAAGTAATAAAGCAGAAAATCGGTTGTTTAAAATAATCAGGCAATGTAGTAACAATGTAGTGATAAACAAATGGTCTGCTCAGCAAGTATATTCATTTTTCATATGAGGTGCTAAGCTTTGGTGAAAATAATGAAGAGCTGTTCCAAGCAATAAAATTAACAATCTTTCTGTTGAAAATCTTGCTTTAGATCATTTCAACAAATTCATAGAATAAAAACATTTCAATAAAAGGTTCGTTGAATGGTTTTTGGCAAAAATATCTCAACTTTACAAAGTCAGATGGCTCAGCAGTAAATAGGTCTGGGCAAGCAACCATTTGTAAACACCTAAAAGTGTGTTGTGAAAGTGGTAGAGAACGTTCTTTGAACTCTGGCTGGAGATACCAAATAGTTTTCTGCATAATTACTTTGGTTGATTACATTCCAAATATACGAGAGAAAGTTTTGCATAGTAGAGTAATTTTGATTAACAAAACTAAAATTCATCGTAACCTAAAGAAAGCTCTTAAAACCCAATTAATATAATAAAAAAATGCTAGTTTTTAAAGCTCGAAAAAATGAATTTGACCTTAAAGTGCTCAAGTTCATGACTTGGTTTCTAGAACTATGAATTTCTTATCTATATTAAATATGTTAATATGTCAATATTTGACAGACATACTGGCACAATATTTGTTTTGATTACAAAATATAGGTATCCATAACGGGTAAGGAGGAACAGATCTGTCTATAACAAGCGACTAACGACGTCAGAATGAAAGAAAAATATGTTACCCTACATAAAACTTTCTTTGTTATACAATATCAAAATCATTGGTTTTCCGTAAAGCGATTATTAGTATTCACCATAAGTAATGTATAGATAAAATCAAACATTTGAAAATGGAAAAATCAGTCATTGCACCAGTTTTTCTATTAATTGTACCTTGTGCGATTGCATTGTTGTACTAAAGAATGCAATGGGGAACATGAAGGATGTGGGTTAACTATCGAGGGGAATTTGGAGTCATGGTAGTGATGACAATACCTATGTTTTCTCATTTGAATATCACCACTGCCTGTTAAGTTTCATTTAATACTTGAACAACTAAATTTATTGTATGAAATTGCACTTATTATATACTTATCAAGTGTGACGCAAATAGCATAGTTTCCATAATACACCTACCATTTCTACATTTCGGGTTCTCTTCCATTGTCAACTTTAAGCTAAAAATAGAAATTTTCAACGAACTATAAAACCCAAAAACATCTTTCCACTATGAAAATTTAATTTATGTATGTATGTATGTATGTATGTATGTATGTATGTATGAAAGTATGTATGTATATATATATATTAATATATATTTATGTGTATGTCTATACATATGGTTATGGATATAATATATTTACAAAAGCAGATGTATTAATATTGTGAAAAAGAAAATTGATTTCTTGGGTACAACAGCAAGCAATATAATCTGTAGATAGCATGAAGAACTAAGTCTAACAACACATTACATAACATCTATATATCAAATGGATAACAATTATGTCGCTTTAATGTCGAATTTTCGTCACGGTATTACATCAGTTCGTTATCTTTAAATAATCTACACATATATGTGGAAGAGCATCATAAAAAGTATTACAAGTTAATCAACCATGTATAAGTTTGCTTTGGATCCCAGTAGCCTAGTCAAAGAGTTACTTACAATTTTTAAAACATACAAACAAACAACCATACTCGGATACATACACATGCACATACACATACACATACACACAGATATATTTATATGTATATACATTGCAACTGTTAATTGGAAATCCAATTCTGAAAGAGTACTCAATGTAGTAGAGAGCAGAATAGTTTCAGATAAAAGCAAAAAAGCTTTAACACATTGTATAGCAATTTAAAGTTTCATATCTTTTTTGCAACAATTCTTAGGTTAGAGTAAAGTATGTTTTTGCCTTTATTTGAATGTATATGCTTAATATATATATATTTATATATATATATATATAGTATTAGAGTGTAACACTCAGAGTCAAAGATGGTATTGGCTAAATTAATAACCATGAGGAAACGACACGTACATGAGCAAGCAGCAGGACAATACGAAAGAGAACATTACGAGCAAACACACAGACACACCCAGATACACACCCACCCACATACAAATAATTTGTAGATAGATGACAAAATAAAGGAAGAATGATTGTTATGGAAAGATATATATGTTAGGAAGAATAGTAAAGAAAAGTAATAAAATTGTGATGGATTATAATAAAAGAATGTTAAATGGCCTGGTGGTAATTACAGAAATCATGGATCATCAGTCAAGGACTATGTCAAGCATGTCAGGCATTTAAAATCGAAATGATTTACGCGACATGGCACGTCAGCAGCACTGATCAGATGCCACCTAAATGATATATATATATATATATATATATATATAAGATTATAAGATATATAAGATTAATATAAGATTAATGAAGAAAAATGTGTTCCAGAAAATGGTTGTTTCCTTTCATATCTATATATATATATTATTATATTATATAGTATATAATATAATTATCTAATATATCTAATATATTATATATAATGTATAATATATATATATGTATTGTTTGTATGTATGTATGAATAAGCTCCATTGAGTTGTACACGTTTTGCATTTCAAGAGGCCTGTAGAAAAATATTCTACCATCTATTAACCATCCAGAAAACTAGAATAATGAAACAAATATCAATAAAAATAAAATTTGCCAAACGTATGCAAAATCGTTTTGCTACCTTACTTATTTGGAACTAAAATGGTGGCAGTCTGTAGATCTTCTAATACAAAAAATAATTGCCCAATATTTTTCAATTTTACGCTCTTTCAGCAGGCTCAGGTTTAAATAAATAGAATAGCATTCATTGGAAAACAATAGCACTTGCAGATGCCAAGATTTAAAGTAAAAATTGAAATATATAATGAGAGAAAATAATTGTTTTCTTTACCTTCATTTTCCTTCAGGATGGCTCTAGCCCTTTGGATATCTAACAAAGCAATAAAGAGGATTAAAAATGAAATGACACCAAATCAGGCAGGTAGCTGTAGGGGACAAGAGAACAATGCTCTCTGACATCAATTTGCTCACGCTCAAGATGATTGAATTGAAGAAAAAACACTGTTTTTGATAAAGATATCTAATTTATTGACTTGGCTTAAGTTATTGACAAGGCAGAACCCGGTGTCAAGAAAAGGACTATTAGAACTTACTGCTCTATCAGCTATCAATCAAATAGGATACAGCGGCTTTCTTATTTCATTTTTCTTTTCAATATCATTATTCCTGACATCTTGCTACGCCTTTGTCATTGCTTTCTTTCCTGTCGCTTGTCTACCACTAGCAAATAAAGTTACACTAACATTCTCTTGCCACTTCCGTAATTTTCTTCGATGTATACACATGACCAGTTTTGTTTTAATTGTATAAGCAGTTTGGTTAGAATTAGTTGACAGTTTACATTTACGAGAAACATGCTTGTTATGTATTTGCTTCAGATTTAAGATCTGAAGCAAATACATAAGAAGCATGTTTATTATAGTAAGACTTATTATCATTAACATATTACCAGCTGGTTTTTTTCTTCAGCCGTTTAATCATGATGGTTTAATCAATTTTGAAAAATAACTTTAGAGAAATATTGTGGGAAAGCGAGACCCAATCAAGAGAAACAAAATTTAACCCCATAAGAAGTTTGCATCGTATCTTCAGTGTCATCTAATGACAAGAACAAGCGTATTGATGCTAAAAGTAGCAGCCACCTGACTCTAAAAAATCTTCCAAAGGATAAACTGAATCGCAAAATATTTAGTGAGTACCCGAAAACTGCTTGCAGAGGATTATATGTTCAAGTTTGTGAACCATTCTTCATTTAATTGAACAACTTTTTATATGAAATTTTACCAACTATAAATAGTACAAGTCAAATGTTCCAGTCTCCCACCAATAATATGCCAAATGTTTTGAGAGTGTTAGTGAAGTTCGAATGAATGTTCTTGTTATGCGTATTACATATATATATATATATATATATATATATATAATACGCTGAAATCTTTAGCAAAGAATATATATATATATATATATATATATATATTCTTTGCTAAAGATTTCAGCGTATTTGGAAATCCTTGAAAGAACATATGGAAAATAGAGGAGGTCCCAAATGTACACAGGCGTACCATCCAGATTTTATGATTTAATCCCTCAATATTGCAAATGCAAAGAACGCAACGTCTTTGGAGATATTAACCTACATTTGCCAAAAAGTTATGCATCAGCAAGTGTTAAATCAGTCTGTTTATCTATGGCGTACGTTGATGCTGAAGATGAAAGAAGACGTCGTAGCACTCCCTATTGTGAATGTACTTTGACTCACCTCTTTTAGACAAGGATATTGCTTGTGAAATATCCTTCAATTTTCTGTTGAGTGGCTACAAAAGCCTTGTAGTTTATTTTCCTAATTTTTGGAAGCAGTTTATTCTGTCCTATCTTGTTCTTAATTTGTTCTGTTGAAGTTGCTTTGTTCTTTTCAAAGATAAAATAAATTTTCCTTGTTAAAGTGATTGCAAAGGAAAAGCTCAATTTTTCGTCAGATACCTGTTTCCTGTATAATTTATTTGCCTCCCCCATCCTCAGAGTGAGGAGAAAGGCCGATTTTGTTTCTCCGCCTTGGTCAAAGTGACCAGTTATGTGGCTGCACCAAACCAGCAACGAACGTTTTAAAGCGAAAATAATTGCTCAAGTGACTTTGAGGTCACATACTCGTGACATCACTACCAGTGATAATGTGCCTTTCTCTGTGAGTACTCTTGATAAAAAGTCGGACAATCTTAGAAATACATGGTATATATATATATATATTAGCTAAAGATCCAAACAGCGTGGAAATGGTCAGGAACTGGGGACCAAAGCGGGCAAAATAATATCACCACAAACCGCCTGGCCAACCTGGCAAAGTGTTTAACTTAAAAAAACTATTTACTTTCTGGTTAGTGTAAACAAGTGTCAAGCAGGATTGACAGCACTCAGTCACAGTTGTTTCTATTATAATTTGCAGTAAGCACATCTATATCTCTCTTGTTTCACTTTTTAAAAAATATTTACACATAAAGGATTTTCGTATGTTTAGAGAAAATTCCTTATTTATTCCTCGCAATACTTCATTTGAGAGTAAAATCTTTCCAGACTTACAAGCTTTTTAGACCTGAAGTTGGAAAGATCTACATCCAGACTGATTTTCTCTTAGAAAAAGATTTCTATCTTTTGATGTCGTTACCTTTGATGGGTGATTTCTTCGCTTCCTCGTGAAGTTGAACTTTGCGGTTGTCTAGAAGGTAGCATATGAGAAATATAAAAATATGCTGGTAGGAGAAATTGCTTCGTTTTTAAGTTTGTTCATAAATTCAATACAAAGAGATAGGAGATAAACAAGCTATGCAAAGGCAACAGAAAGACAGGAAAACAAGCATACAAACTTCAATATTAATTTAAAAAATAAGAAAAACCCTGTTTTACTCTGCATCATACAAGATGCTTTCAAAATAAAGGGCGCAGACAGAGAAGATCAAGAAGTGAAAATGCTAAAATGTCAAAATGTTGAAATAAACAAAGACCCTGCAGTGTAGTCTACTCATCTTAAAATAATGTGGTTCAAAGAACAATGAAACAAATATAATGAAACAAGAACAAGGCCAAAAAGGCATGCAGAAAATGCATTTACCTACGCACGTGATAGTGTACTTGAGTCCCTTCTTGCTAAGGTAAAGAAAAGGCTTTCTATATAGGAAATGACAAGACTACACTATAAGGTCTTCGTTCGCAACATCATACTTATCTTTAAGCATTTTCACCTTTTGGTCTTATAAATTTATCCTATATATATATATATAGATATTACCTTTCAAATATCATCTTATATATAACTATTTTTCATAATCAGGAAATAAGTTAAAAATACTTTTTATAACATGAAATCGTAATAATTTCAATAAGATGTTAACTCTTAATGTTGTTTGGTTCGTTTTTAGATATATGAGTGCAAGAATAAACGATCATTTTGGATATACATTGCTTTACACTATATTTACTTTGTAGATCAACTCTTGGGTTTCACTATTCTGACGTGTCTAATTTCAATATTAACTTACGTAACCATTAATCCAATTAATATGAATTTGTAATGGGAAGTAAATAAGTAAGAACAGTTAGAAAATTTAGGCACAAATTAATAAAAATATATTTACCCAGCTCTTCGCTTTTCAATCTGTAAGCTCTGGCTAATAACTGCATGTCTGCAAATAAAAATGAAATCCAAACTAAACAAGACAAAGATACTACTCTTTTTTAGAACTTAAAGCAGTTTTGATTTTGACATCATCACATTTCAGGTTCCACATAATTAACTTTTTATTCGACGTATTATGTGGAACATAACTTTTTAATGATCTAAAGGACCGTGTATTTAATATTTGTTTTGAAAAAGTGAGAATTTATTCAAGCACTGTAGGCTATTAAATTTAATTGTTAACAATGTATGCTTATTAATGGATGCAATTAAAACATATACAATAGTTTGACATTTTTACAGCTTACTAAAAGGTTATGGAGGGACCAGAAACGTAGCACCAAAATGAACGTACATTTAACTCTCCTTTACTACTAAACCACAAGGGTGGTGGTCATAAATAACCACTGTAAAATTCTCCTGGTGAAATATTTTGTAGTCACTTTTCTTTCCTATCAATTATCTCAATAACAGAACTTATATTATCCACCTCCCTCTCACCATGAAACTTCAAGGTACCACAAAATTGTAGTCTCTTACATTTGGAGAATGTTACGTTTTATTCTGGCTTATATTTAATTCCAAGTTCATTGGTATTATTATTATTATTATTATTATTATTATTATTATTTAAATTGAAATTATTCTTATTGATTTCATCATAGTGTGTATACTCATCAAAAGAAGAATAAGAGAAATTATTTATCAAATTTTTAGTTGAAAAAACTTTTGCATGCTATTTTATCTAATTAATTTAATTATTATATTTTGCTACTTATTCACAATTCAAACAATACTTTACAGTGTAAATTAAGTGCCCTCTTCCATGAGCTACAAACTACCATTGGATCTGCATCTGTCAATAAAGTTGACCTCTACAACTTGTTACGCATAAAGTCTACATTGAATATAATGATTACAGAAGATGATGTTCAAATTTTGAAGGAGATGAAATGCCCCTGGCAGTTAACAAATGAACTGAAGTCATAAAGAGACAACTGTATCTCCTGATGAGTACTGCAACTTTGCTTTTTCACATTTTTTGCTACGATACCTCAATTTGTCTAAAATTCTATCCTTGTCCCCACTATATTTTTCCTAACAAAAACAATTCTTTCAAATCAAAGACCTGTAGTAACTGCGGTAGCCACAGGGAAAATGTCAAATTTCAAGTATTTTCTGAAAAATAGTGTTCTTTTTGTAAAAATTCCTCTTTCGTAAAAGCTAGTTTGTAACATTGATGGTCACTTTATCACACCACTACTGATATACACAGCATTTATAAGTATATTATTTGTGAAACGCTAAAGAATCAATGTATTTAAAAGGATTACCAAAAATAAGAAGCCATTCAAATCTCTGTAGAAAATATAATGCTATTCAATAAATGTCAAAAAATTGTATGGAGTATCTTCAATTTGGTGCAGCAGTCAGAAGTCAGAAGTTCAGACAGAAGTCTTTAAAAGCCTGTGATAGCCCTTGGGTATGATAGACCCATTGTGAAATCATTCATAATTAGCGATAGGAAAATTCTTTTTCGTGCGCATTAAGTTAGCAAAAAAATTAATAACCTGGTGTGTTACATACAGTTTTGTACTTAAAGTTCTCACAATCTAGACAAACACCTGTTATTTTAAGTCTATGATAGCATTAACTTGCTAGAAAAAGATGTGATTTTACCTTCCATTATTGCTGCAGCTTTCTTGTCAGATAACAAAGGCCTATCTAAAGAGAGGAAAAGAATAAAAATAGAGAAAAAAGAAGCAATAAAAAAGAGATAATTTTTAAAATGCATAGAATGCGTCAAAAATGGAAAGTTTAATTCCTAAATATAGTCGTTTCAAATAAATACAAAACTAATCTGCTTTCAACGGCGTTAAGTAAAAAAATCTTTGGAAGTAGACTGACTCGCGCACTGCAATGACTTCTGGAGCATTTTATTCCTTAAGCAGCCCAATTGATTTAAGAGACTGAGACATGCTACACTTTTAACTGAAATTAGAGGTTCTTTAATTTGGTAATAAACTTTCTATTACTTTGTCACCAGTAACAATACACTATGGTTTGCAGAGTTGGATTTACATATGGGCTATGCACCCTACAACTTACGATCATCCAGCCCAGTGGATGCTTTGGTAGAGTGCACTAAAGAATAAACCGCCTGGGTAAGTGTATACATAAACTAAGCTATACCCAGCCTGACAGTTGGCAAATGACCGAACAACAACAGCAACCACAACAAATAAAAGAGATATATAAATATATGTTAATGCATGAACAAACAAAATGAACATACGAATATAAAGCAGCAGTGTTTATGTATACGAGTAATAAAAGTCCTTCGCTTTATCCATATTTCATTCCTATGGAAGTCAGTTAGATTTAATATCGAACATTGCAATTAATCGGTGAGTATTAGGAATGAATTATGCTAACTGTTCCTTTAATCACTTTCTTTAGTTATCTCTTAGTATAAGTTAGTATAAGTAGCTTAGTAGCTTAAACCCTATTTCCTGAAAAATTAATTTTCTCCTTTTCACTCAAAATTCTAGTAATACATTACTTGTTCTCATGTATAAAGTTCTCCACTTTCATTAACTGAACAAAAACTGTTCTTTGGGATTCCACTATATAGATTGGCTTTCAACTGAAAAAGGGAACGTCCTTATGCTCCTATTCCTTCAGGCTTTTTAAACCAAAATTGATCTATAAACCTACATCATCAATGCCTGGGGACACCGTAACTAGAATATGTAGCACGTATTTCTATGTCGTGCCAATAAGTGTTCATCTTCGGCTACCTCTAATCCCTTAGAGGTTTCTTGGATTTGCCATGCAAGGTAATGACAGTTGCTCCCTTGATATTCTTGGAAGGATTTGTTATGTGCCAACATCTAATTCCTCCCTAGTACCTTCAGAAAGATCCATATGGTTACTTGTACCTACATAATAACTAAGCTATGAGTCTGTCTGGCTCTATATGTCCATAGATCCTCAGATTTTTGGACAATGGCTGCAAACAATTTCATCGACACTTCTGCGCATAAGCTATATATCGACTATAGAAATCGTCATAGGCCGTGTGTGTTGGTGAGTGTGGGCATGGGCGTGGGCGGGTTTTTTAATACTCAGCAAGGTTTGTTTTTATTCTATTTCAAATGACCAAGCGAATTTCGATGTTATCAAGCTACTCGCTTATGTCGATTCTTTATATGTCAACTATACTTATAAAAGCGAAAGTTTGTGTACAAGTGTGTGCATGCATGTGTGTAATAACAAAGTCAATACTCAACGCAATGATTCAAATACAATGACACCATGTTTTAGCTTTTAACATTGTCTCGTTTACTTTGCTTTTGGCTGTGGAACTCTATCCATAT
>RDPX01000122.1:860757-873947 GCA_003991215.1 Morbakka virulenta
TGAACAGCCCTTTTGAATTCTGGATTTTCGGATGGTGTTTTCTTTAGCGATGGATACATTTTTCTAACTGCCTTTGATAAAAACCCAGAAGGCAAGTTGGGAGTAGTAAACTTTTTCTTCTTTGAATTATAAGTCTGAACACTTTCATGGTATGGTATGGTATGGTATGGTACTCTCCTTTGTATTTAATACAAAGCTTTGCTAACTTTTCTTTTTCATCAATGGAATACTTTCTTTTCTTCTTTTCCATCGCGCATTCCCTTCATGACAAACTCTAAAAACTTTTGATTTTTTTTGTATTTTATCGTGTTTGTTTGATATATTCGATCCTCAATAAAAACATTCGATTGTTATGAAAACGTGCGAATGTATGAACGTTCCAAACATAATTATAGGTCTATTCACACTATACATCGGCAGAAAATTCTTGGAAAATATGGCAGAATTAATAATCGTACAGGAGGGAATAATCGTACAGGAGGAACATGTACGGGATGCATAATGTACCCTGTACATGATAAATGATACATAAAAAGTATCCCGTACAGGACGAAATAAGGAAAGTACCGAAGAGGGGGGGGGGGTGATTTCGGAAAAAAACAAAAAACGTACATGTACGTTTATTTGGGAATTCAGAATCAGTTACTTTAATGAAAACATCTACGGGCCGTTCCAAATCTTCAATTTGGATCAACAGTTCCCTTTTCAATACACTCACATTCATAGCTGGCAAAGGAAAAAATTAGACCTTCAAATGATTCTATTCAAATAAAGGCAATTTTCCATATTGTACCATATTTCACATTATCTAAATGTTGGGCATTGTTTAAAGGTTGAGCATGATGTTCATACGTGTGTGCATGTACATGTACTGCTGTGTAAGATTTGGTGCTTCACACTGACGTACACACCCAGATATCTCTGCCTTTTTTCCCCTGACATGTATATGTTTCATCAGAAACACTATTTATTGCACAATCGACCTGAACAGCCCTTTTGAATTCTGGATTTTCGGATGGTGTTTTCTTTAGCGATGGATACATTTTTCTAACTGCCTTTGATAAAAACCCAGAAGGCAAGTTGGGAGAAGTAAACTTTTTCTTCTTTGAATTTTCTATAAAAGAAAAAAGTTGAGTTTTTTTTCCTGTTTTCAAAGTTTGCTTAGTGCACTCATGCAGGTACATAAATTATTTTGAAAAAAATCCTCAAAGACTGAATTTCCATTAATCGTAATACCCGACTTAAGTTAATTTCATGCATATTGTGCAAATATCTGCTTGCCTCTCCATATTGTTAGGAAAAGTTTACCTCATTCTTGTTGCATGAAATCCTGAGCCTAGCACCACGGCTAACAATGTGAAAGTGTCCTTATATGACAGCAGTTTAGTATAAAGTAATGGAACCTGTAGGAATTCACAAGATTTTTATGGCCTTTGAGCCACTATACTTCTTTGTCGGGATAACGTTGGTTGTATGCAAATCCAAAAAGCAACCGCCAATTGTTTACGCAGTTGTGCAGTCCGATCCACGTTGACAAGTGTCTCTGTTTCAGTGTGTTGGAAGAAGCTTTGAGATGTCAGTGAACTGCATAAAAAAATAAAGAGAATAGTGGTTCTTATGTTTGCGCCTGAGTCAAGTTATAAGAAAAAGATGTCCAAAAAAGTTGTTCATCCAACTTGTGTATCAAATGCTGGGCTTGACTTTTGCAAGAAATCGTAATTTCGAATGGTATTGCGCCGAGAAAACTCTGGACGTAAGGGAGGAAGTCTGAATTTATTTTTGGATTAAGCACATCAAAATTAGTAGGAATCAGCTGTAAAAACCAATTAAAATTTAGAGAAGTTTAAATTGTTTGCCAGTGTAATTGAAACTTTGAAACTGAAACTAGACATTAAGAATAGATTTTAATCTTTTCTTCAGAAAAAGATGATATAAAATGTAGTGGATCACTCAGGAAGGCTAGATGGTAAATGTTTGTTAATTTTATAATCATCTTGTGTAATTGTCTACTTGGACCATATTTATAGTACTAAAAGGCGTGTAACATTCCCTCTTGCATTTTCAGAAGCATAATTTTGTATTACACAATATTTTATTTAATTAAAGTACCAATACCTTACCTTAAGGAAGGAACGTATCCTCTAGGACGTTGTCAACCAGGTTCCTCCACTCCTGCCTGTCTCGTGTTGTATGTAGCAGGTCTTGAACGCTTGTTTTCCTTGTTGTCCTCATCTATCCGTCTGTGTACTTCTCTCTTGGTCTTCCTCTGCCTTTGCTTCCATTTATCATACCGGTGGTTATGACATTTTCCAGCCCTTTTCTTCTCATAATGTGACCGAAAAATCGAAGTCTACTCCTGATGTTGTTCATAAGACATCTCTTCTCTCCAACCTTCCTCAAGACTTCATCGTTAGATTTCAAGTTAGTCCATGGGATTTTCATCATTCTTCGCCATAACCACATTTCTGTTGCTCCGAATCTTTTCTTCATTGTTTCAGATATGGTCCAACTTTCCACGCCGTATAACAGAGCGGACCACACATGTGAATTTATGAGCCGCTTCCTTGTTTTTATTAACAGCTTTCTATTTGTGAGGATCGTTTTCATATTAATAAAACTTTGCTTTGCAATACTTATCCTTTTCCTGATCTCAGTCATACATCTTGCATCACTCGTTACTTTATTTCCCAGATATTTCAAGTTGTTTACTTGTTCGACCTGTTTGTCATTGCATCTGAACATCACTCTTGGGGGCTGGTTTTGTTTGGTAAACACCATAACTTTCGTCTTTTCTGCATTTATATTTAAGCCTTTCTTTTCACTATCTGTTTGTACTTTGTTGAAAATTTCCTGTAGTTGTCCTTCTGAATCTGCTATTAGTACGGTATCATCAGCATACCTCAAATTATTATCATTCTTTCCACCAACTCTTACTCCTTCCATCGATGTTATGCCTCTTATTATTATCTCTCCCTAAATTGAAAACAAATCTGGTGACAGTACACATCCCTGTCTAACTCCTCTGTTGATATCTTGAAAATTCGTAGTCTTCCCTCCGGTTTTGACGCAGGCTTTTTTGAGCGAAATAAAGGTTCTTTATCAATCTATAATCCTTTCCACCGATACCAATATTTTCAAAACTTCCATTAACTTCACATGACGAACGCGGTCAAAGGCCTCTTCGTAGTCAATAAAGCAAACGTAAAGGTCACGTTGCTTTTCTAACATCCTTTCGCTTAAAACTCGCAAGAGGTAGATTGCATTACTCGTTCCCTTTCCTTGAACAAATCCACACTGTTCTTCCGAGAATTCAAACTGTATTTTGTTACGTATACGTTTAAGTATAACTTTCAATATGATCTTCGTTACTTGACTCATTATACTGAGTGTTCTATGCTTGTTGCACTCTAAAGTTCCTGCAATCTTTGGTATGGCTATGAATATTGATTTAAAACATATGCTCTGGTATCTCTCCAATGTTATATATCTGGTTTGCTAACTTTTTTTAGTCGTTTCACCATTGTATCAGCTGATGCCTTGATCATTTCTATTAATATACCATCTTCGCCGGCTGATTTGCCTCTTTTCATACCATTTATCGCACTTTTAATTTCACTTTGTGGTATTTCGACCCCATCATACCCGTCGTCATCATCAAGCTCATCTTCATGTCTATCATCATCGAATAACTCGGCTATGTATTCACTCCATCTACATGCTACCTCTTCACTATTCATCACGATTGTTCCATCTTTTCTCTTTATAGCACCATTGTTTCTGGATTTACGTTTCTGGGTTAAACGTTTCATCTTTTCAAATCTTGAATGTTGATTAGTCTTGATAAGATGTTCTATCTCTGCACATTGTTGGTCAAACATTTTTTTTTATTCGTTGGACAGCTCTTTCCATGTGTATTCGAACCGCTGCAATAGTCTGACTTTCTGTAACTTCATTATGACTGGGCTGGATTTTTTTCCCTAAAAAGGGTAGAATGATAAAAAATACGCCCTTTAGTGAAAGAAAGCCTGTTATTATGAAACCATTGTCAGGCATTATTGAGACTCATTTTTCTTGTAGGATCCCTGAAGGTTTTACAAATTCTTCATGAGATACTGACCCATCAAAAAATTCACCAAGAAATGTTATCTCTCCTAATGGAGCACCTCTCACCAAATCATTGTGAGTTACATGATGTTTATAATGATAAAAATATCACTTTGAATAGTCAAACTAAAATATTCTCTAGCAGAAGAGTTCTGTACAATCAAACATACATTTTGTTATGGGGTAGGTGCCTCTAACTCACTGTGGTATTGTCTCTTATAGACCTTGTTTTGATAGCCAAATTGCGACACATCTCCAAATAGATGAAATTTGATGGTGTGATCAGATATCTCGATGCTGTAGATTTTGGTTGTTGACTAGCCATGCTGTGTGCTGCAACGTAAAATCTAACCGTGGTTATGTTAAGAATATGAACAGTTGTTCGATACCTTTCATCTTAATCCTTCTCCCTGGCTTTAATTCTGTTGTTGGAAACGAGGGTTAAGACATCTTGAAGGTTTTCTCCTGTGCTAGTTTTAATCTTGTAATGTTTTATAGTAATGTTTTATTGTAATGTTTTATCGTAATCTCTTGGATAAAGGGTAGTGAAAGGAAGTTCTTTTTACTTGTCTGCCTTCTTTAAATGTAAATATTGATGGAACCTCACTTCCAGTTTTTAATGTTTTTACACCTCGTTACAAAATAACTTTGATCTCCTCTGGCTTAAAGTGGAATTCGCAGACCTTAGTACTCCTTGTTATTTAAAAGTCACGAAAAAGTTACAGCATCCTTTTCTTTTGTAGTTCGAAATTTCCTTGCACCATGCCTTGTACACATACGGCTTTTCCTCTAGGCTAGGAAAAGCGAACAAAGCAATGCTTGTGTTTTGTTGTGTTTTTGTGGTCGTTTAGAGGACTTTCACACATAGGAATACAGCCGTACTATCCTCTTGCACATGGTTCTGCTTCAGCTGGCAGACGCACAGATGAGTTTGAATCTGACATCTCCGATTGTTGTAGAACTTTTCATGAGTATATTTCAGCTAGTTTTTTCACAGAATCAAACCAACTTGAAAAGATCCTGTCGGTTTCTTCCTTAATCCTAATCCACGCTTGGAGGCTATTATGTTTTAAGAATTGTCACTAAGGGCCTACTTTTGGCTTTGGGATTTTTATTTTTACAGATGACATCAAGAGGGCATTCCTTAGAGTTGATTTAAAGAAAGATGACGGTGACGTATGGCCTTTTTCACGGTTTAAAAATATTAGCCAGAATATTTCCTCTATTGTTCTAATGCATTGCAATGCATGGTTGTTCGGATTAAGACATCGCCAAATATATCGTCAGCAGTGATCAGAAAACACATCTCTTTGTATAAATACAGCAACCCTCAGATTATATATTGATGATTGTATATTGATGATATGTCATGTGAAAAGGAAACAGAACTTTTCTTTCGTTTATATTGAATGTAATCAGCTAAACTAATTATGCATATAAATACTTGGTTTATCGAGCCAGAGTTCAAAGAAAATTCTCTCCCACTGTCACAGCACACTTTTTAGGTGTTCACAAATGAGAGCAGGTTCTGCCTATTTCCTGCTGAGCTCATCTGAGTTTGTAAAGTTAGGATATATTTAAGAAAAATCAATCAAAGAACTCTTTTATTGCAATCTTGAATTAACAACAAAAAACAACAGAAAGGATGTTAATCTTATTGCTTGGAACAGCTCTTCATTATTTTCACTAAAGCTTAGCACCTCATGTGAAAAATGAATTTACTTGCTAAGCAGACCATCTGTTTATCACTACATTGTTACTAGATTGGCTGATTATTTTAAACAAACGATTTTCTGTTTTATATCTTTACAGATAAAAAATGCCGGCTCTTCCAGCTGTCTAGCCTACAACGATATTTTTGTACACTGTGTTGCAGAAACTTTTGTACACTTTGTGTTTTGTATGCCTGCAATGTTCTGCATTTTATTGTTAAACATGCAATATGAGTTTGTTTAGCAGTATTAATCTTGTAGTTGTCCTTGCTTCTTCTTTCTCTTATGTATCTTTTGGTCACTCCAACCTAGTGTACCAAGTATCTAGTTGACTAACAATTGCCAACAATTGTTCTCTTTTCAGCCAGAATGGTACATGGAAAGAGGAACACTTTCAACTGCTCGAATATTCGATATCTTTTTTCTATAATAGCAAGATGTTTGTTTAATGACACCACATTTAGATACTGTGAAATATGGTACAATAGGGAAAAATTATCTCTATTTGAATAAAATAATTAAAGGTCTAATTTGTTTCTATGCTAGCCTTGAAAAGTCAATTCAAATTAAATATCAAGCTTTCATTTCGAATTAACATTGCTTGGTTAAGCAATAGCAATCAAATTCACTTTGTCTTACTTGAAGCTTATTTTGAAACAAGTCACAATAAGTAGAATTTTTCGAAAAAACAAAACAATTCAATAATAATGGATTTTCATTCTTTAACGGCAAAGTATATTATTATCAAACATAAAGCAATTACTTGTCCAGGGCCATTTTCTCCTTCTCTTTTGTCTTATTTGAGCCATCTTTGCATTGTTCATTTACCAGAGGAATGTAGAAAATACTAGGGTACTTCCTACAATGATCATAAAAGGTATACCATGACCAAAAAACCCCTGGGTGGGAAATAATGAAAAGACTTGGTTGCTTTTTCCCCCATGCTAAACAAGTTAATTTTCAGTGAAAACCTTTAGAAATAACTGACAAATATAATTGCACCATACATCAGCTTTAGTTAATACTTATTACATAAATGTCGAAATATTGTACACCAATGTGTGTGAAGCATTGCACGACTTTGACAGAACCCATTGAAACCCTTAAACCAACCTCTTACTAAGGCAACACGGCCCAACAAGTATGGGAAGGTAGGCTGGTCTTCACATCCTAAAAGCGACAAATAGAACAAGAAGGGCTTTACTTACTCATGTGTGTTTGTTTGTTTCGTTTTGATTGTGTGAAAATTTCAGGAACTTCACTCCAGACATTTCCAATGTGTACCATTTGTTGTTTCTATGTATCTAAAAATAGGAAGATTAATTTTCTTTAAATTAATTTCTCCGGAATGAGGAAAAGGCTTACGTCCAGAAAAATGATGTTGGTTGTTTTTTGCCATAACCTGTTTTTCTTTGTATATATTCGTTTTCTCTTATGGACATGAAGGTGCATTACTACACACACATAAAAATGGAGATTTTTTGGAGTTTCCTCTTAGTGTTTTGGTTTTCTCTCTTCATGCAGATGAATACGAGTTGAAAAATCTCAAACAATAAAGTAATAAGAACTTCAGAGAATATATCTAAGATTTGAAATTGTTAACAGGCATTAGAAAGCTTCATTTTATTTTATTTTTTAATGCATGTACCTTAGAGTGGTACTAAATACTGAAAGTTTTAGTTGGTAAGTTGTACTTTGAATTAAGTACATGTCATGCACACCGTTTCTCGCTAAAGAAACGATATGCTCTAGTTGAGAAAATTACATTGGCCTATTCTTTCTCAGATAAACCTTTTTTTAACCAAACAAGGGTTTATCTGACCCCTGATCTTTGAAAACAATATGAGACTCTGAGAATATGTGTTCTATTAAAGAATCGTTTACCACGCAACACCCAGTTAACACAAATGTGGTTAACACAACTTTATGCCTATCATAAGCACTTTTATAAGTCTCATGAAGTGCCCTATCTTTACCTAGGGTCTAAAATATTACTAGAGAACAACAGCAAGGAAGAAGTTGGAAAATAAAGTATTGTCATAAAAAATGAAAATTTTAAAAATATTTACAATGTTTTAAAGCTTAGACTAGACACTGTGCTAGGAAAATGTTAAAAGGGTCAACTGGTTTAAGCAGTCAAATCCAGTTTATAAGTTTTTATATAAAGCAAAGGAAATAGAATTTATCACATGTTTTTTGAAAAAGAAAAATTTTCTAGAACTCACAAAAAAAATACATTCTTTTTGTTTTAACTGTCTAATCAAAGAGAAAAAATGTACATACACAAAAATTAATAAATGCATCACTGTAACACAAATGAGAGCTTCTGATGAATTTCATTAAAATTGTTATATACATTTTTTAGATATTACATACAAGTTATATTATATACGCACAAACAACCAGAAGCAAAAAACGTAAAATGTCAATTCCTCCGTATAAAAAGGAAAAAACCCAACACTTTCTTTGATTAAATTTAATGTCTATTCACGTGCATGATGTTGAAGGAGAAACAAACCAAAAAGACAAATCAAATAGATTGTGCAATAAATAGTGTTCCTGATGAAACATATACATGTCAGGGGAAAAAAGGCAGAGATATCTGGGTGTTTACGTCAGTGTGAAGCACCAAATCTTACACAACAGTACATGTACATGCACACACGTATGAACATCATGCTCAACCTTTAAACAATGCCCAACATTTAGATAATGTGAAATATGGTACAATATGGAAAAATTGCCTTTATTTGAATAGAATCATTTGAAGGTCTAATTTTTTCCTTTGCCAGCTATGAATGTGAGTGTATTGAAAAGGGAACTATTGATCCAAATTGAAGATTTGGAACGGCCCGTAGATGTTTTCATTAAAGTAACTGATTCTGAATTCCCAAATAAACGTACATGTACGTTTTTTGTTTTTTTCCGAAATCACCCCCCCCCCCTTCGGTACTTTCCTTATTTCGTCCTGTACGGGATACTTTTTATGTATCATTTATCATGTACAGGGTACATTATGCATCCCGTACATGTTCCTCCTGTACGATTATTCCCTCCTGTACGATTATTAATTCTGCCATATTTTCCAAGAATTTTCTGCCGATGTATAGTGTGAATAGACCTATAATTATGTTTGGAACGTTCATACATTCGCACGTTTTCATAACAATCGAATGTTTTTATTGAGGATCGAATATATCAAACAAACACGATAAAATACAAAAAAAATCAAAAGTTTTTAGAGTTTGTCATGAAGGGAATGCGCGATGGAAAAGAAGAAAAGAAAGTATTCCATTGATGAAAAAGAAAAGTTAGCAAAGCTTTGTATTAAATACAAAGGAGAGTACCATACCATACCATACCATACCATGAAAGTGTTCAGACGTATAATTCAAAGAAGAAAAAGTTTACTACTCCCAACTTGCCTTCTGGGTTTTTATCAAAGGCAGTTAGAAAAATGTATCCATCGCTAAAGAAAACACCATCCGAAAATCCAGAATTCAAAAGGGCTGTTCAAGTAGCAAGACAAACTTATCAGTCCAACATGATCAAGTGAATAATGAAAGTTGCTCTATTGAGTCAGCTAACAAGAAAAAGACGTTTCGTCAAGCCGATGGTGGGCGAAAACCTGTTGCTGTGGACGTATGTGAATCCGTGAAATATTTACTTACTTTTCTTTCCTAGTAATAGCCTATGTATTAATTTCATTCACGATTTTGATATTGTTTTAAAGCTTCTTAAACAGTGTAAACTATGTTTGGGCATGGTGACGATTGTAGGTTAGAGGTTATGGGCTTTCCTGTTGTCTTTATAGATGTGAACACTGTACAAAAATCACTTTTTCTTTCGTTCTTCGGGCATTGAGTCATTAACTATGACCCATAAGAATGGGTTTTCTGAAGACGACTATAGCTTTCAATGGTTTTTACTAAATGACAATTACTTACTGTTTTCTATTTTTTTCAGGTCCGACAAGCTTTATTCCAATGGTTCCTGGATGTTCAAGGCTGTTTCAAACCACCACTCCTGCTGTCGTTATTTGTTTCCAAAGCAAAAGAATTTTATCGAAAGTGGCTAGACCAGCAAGAGGTAGAAGTACTTAAAGAGAAGCAGTTGAAATTTTCTAAATTATGGATTAAGGGATGAATAGAGGAGTATGGCGTTAGTTTGCTGAGACCTGACAAAAGATTTTCCATTTCGAAAAGCGATAGAAAAGATCGTATGATCGAGTTGTTGAAAAGTGTGTGCGTGTGCGTTATTTTTTAAATCTAAATTCGGACAATAAATCACGATTACACTGCTCAACAAAATTTCAGTTGCATAAACAAACAATGTTGTTTCTATACATGTTTTACCCGCTGATTCCAAATATGAAGTCAGCTTCCAACTAAGCTCTCAACTTTTCGTAAACCGAGTCTTTTGTTTTCTCGAAAATTACACTTACATGTACAATGCACATGTACATATAAGTGTATATCTCCCTCTGCTGTAGTATATTTTTAACAACTAAAAGAATACTTTGACTAAATAATACTTTGTTAATTTAACGCAGGGATGGAAGAAGGGCATGATATTGTATATAGCTCTACGGTATGAAAAATCAAAGTGAAATATGCGCCTCAACAATAAATTTAATGAAAACGTCAAGTAGATTTATGTACATGTACACATATAGCAAGAAAAGAAATCGTTCATAATCAGGATTAAAGCACTATACGTTATTCAGGAAGGAATTTCCTTTTCAAACTTTTTCTTTTGGTAACTGAATCAAATCAGTCACGCTTAATATTCCAGCAATATAACATGCCATCATGTGTTTGCTCCATCTGCCTTTATAGCGCTCTTCCATAATCTTGAGATCCTGGTGAAAACGTTCACATTGCTCGTCACTAACTTGTCCCAAGTTCTCAGGAAATCTGTCAAGGTGACTATTAAGGAAATGGATCTAAAACTCATGCTATACCCTTGCTCTTGAAAAGCTGACAACATATTTGTTACGAGAGCTTCATAGGTACTGGACCTTTTGTTCCCGAGGAAGTTCTGCACTACAGCCACGTACAAGAACCACGCATTCTTTTCTTTGTCATTCATCTTCTTGACAAAGTCCTGGTTGTGAACAAGTAAACGTATTTGACGTCCATCAAAAATAGCTGGTTTGATCTTCTCGAATGACAGTGCAGGGAGAACAGAAATTATATGCTGCAAGCAGTCATTCTCAGCATTTATCGCCTTTACAAACTCCTTTATGAGACCCAGCTTGATGTGCAGAGGATGAAATATAATCATATTTCCTACTCTGCACATCACATCACATTTCAACGGAGACCAAATGCCACTGCACCGGAACGAGAATGCGTCGCAAAAACCACTATCTTTTACGGGGAAAATCAATTACGTAAAAGAGAACTATATTCTTTCACGTAAGAGGATGGCTATATTCACTCAGGTATCTATGACAAATCGAAACCGCTTCCTCTCCCTGAATTCATGTTTAAAGGAAAGGGTACAAAAACGAAATTGAAACATCCTCCAGGTATTAAACTGCTTCCTGAAACATCACATATAAATGATGACTATGGTTCTTGATTTGTTCGAGTGAAGTAGGAAATGCAAACAACGTTTACGTGTATGCGTTTCAGTTATGATTCCTTTTTTAGAGCTGCTACATGTATTTCACATTGACAAGAAAGTGCACATTCTGCTGATGCATTTATTGCTTTGTTTTCTTTCAAGATAGTACAAAATAGTTGCTACTGTTGTGGTTTTCCCCCTCCCCGTGAGATGATGTGTAATTTGTTTATGATAAAGGCACCATCTGTTGGGAAATTTCAAGAACCACCCTGACATACGTGAAGATTTTGCTAATATTTGTAAAACAACCCAAAATGAGTGGCTTACCGTTTATTGCCCAGTGGGACACCAATATCCCAATAGATAAGTTTTTTTAGCCAATCACTGCATCACTGTAATATTTGCATCATTTCTATTGCTTAGCCACACGAAATATATACTCACATCTTTACGTACGGAAATACAAGATTTTAATCAGTTGTTGCCCAGAGGGACATCAGTCTCTCAAGCTAGATCTCAGGAACGGTTCAATATATTGACATGGGGTTTTTAAGGGCTTGCCTTTTATCAAACTTCATCGTTAAAATCGAAAAAATCATCGAGATTTGCTGGTCAAATTCCTTGTCGGTGTCAAAGGGTTAAATTGACAATTAGAATAAGAGAACAAAACAAATGCTTGGCAACAACTAGAATGGTTCTTACGTGTGATTTAAATGGTGCTATTTATCTCTGTAATTTAGTAATCTAAAAGTATTGGTACCCCTACACTGCGGATTATTTAGACTTTAAAAGGCTATTGAATTTGTAAATCAAATTAGTTGAGGATAATTATAGGCAACAGGAATGCAAATCGAACTGTGAATAACAAGCAGCATTAACAGAAGTTGACAAAGCATTCCATTATCGTTGCCATAACAGGGACAAAAAACAATAAATAAGTAGCTGTACAGCTTTTCAATTTAAAGTTAAGTTAATATCCAAGCAGAAAAACGCACTAAATGTTGAAGATGTTTAATTACTATTTTTAGAAGTAAAGGGTAGCTTTGTGGAGATCGATGATACAGCTTCATTGAAATGTAGCAAAAAATCCCGCTATAACAAGAGAGATTATAATAGGTTCAACCTTAAGATACTCTCTAGCGCGATACAAAAGGCCAACTCATAGGTGGGTATCAACTTTATCAAGGTTAATATAAGAATGATTTTCCATGAATATCAGAGGGAGAGAAAGACTCAATTTCCTATTTAACGACAAAAGTTGCCTTTCTATCGCATTGAAAGAAACCTACCACATTCCACATGTGTGCTTTGATGATATGGTTTTTAGATACTCTGAAAATACCACAGAAAGAAACACCTCAATTAAACCTGCTTAGAAAACTAGTGGCAGAGGTAAAACACATTGTTGTTTTAATTGGATATTACTGTAACATTACAAATCAAACTAGATTACATATTCTGTTCAGTACATGTGATAGCTTTTGAGACGTTAAGCCTTACCTCTGCTATGGAAATTAAATAAAACCAAATAAATTTATATGGGAATATAGGCATATAATCAGCAAAAGAAAATGGAAGGCGTTGGCTCGAGACGTGGCGCGAGACACTATAATGATGATCAGCAAAGAAAAATTAATTTAATGAGCTTGACTTTTTTCCATACTGAGTCATAACTTATATTTGGTCTAATGTTTCTTGTGCTACAGCAGACACAATAATAGAAATAAGAGATTAATAGATATCTCATTGAGAGTAATACCTATCATTGTCACAAAGCATTAAGGTGTGGCAATTGCTCAAATT
>RDPX01000122.1:874480-897233 GCA_003991215.1 Morbakka virulenta
AAGATCATCGATAGAACCAAAACAGAAATTGCTAAAGTTGGCATTAGAGTGAACCACAAAAAAATAATTTATTTATTATTTATCTGTGTTAAGTCTTTTTTATGTAAACACTGTACATATCATCATGTTTTTATTTTTCAGGAAGAGGCTGATTTTGAAAAAAATGTATTATTTTGTGTCCCAAAACCTTACTATGATCTTTACATTGATGAACTTCTCAGAGGTTTGACCTAATTTTGATGAAAGAGTAGGATTTAAGCCTTTTTTTTTCTCAAAATCCGTTAATAGCCATTTCAAGTTACCCGTCTCCAGCTCACGCCTCCAGTACATGTCTGTTAGGCCTGTTAGTTAGAGATCGCCATGGTTTAAGTCCTTCATCCTTTCCTCTAATATCTATTAATTTGAAACTGTCATACAAACTTTTAACAATTGAGTAATGATCACCAGCCCCTTCTACATTTTCTGTCATTTCATTAACAACAACCTTCAATTTGTGTCAGTAACAGTGAATATATAAATTTGAACGACAACATTTCTGATAGGAGTTTCTGCAAGCCCCTTTTCTTTCTATTTATTACACTTGCACCATCATAGCATTGGGAAACAATGCTTCCACAATCTACGTCATGATCATTTAAAGATGTATCCAACAACTCAAATAATCCTTTTACAGATCTCTCTTCCTTTGCTTTAACCATGTCAAACACATATTATGCAATTTTGTTATCTTGATTCGTAAAACGTTTTTTAAAAACCTCATTTTTGGTAAACATAAACATGCATCCATCCTTTGATATATTGTAGCCACTTTCTATTTTCAAACAATTCAGAACAGAAAGAGCACTTTGTTTTCCCAAAAGCAGTTTTCGGGTACTCACTAAGAATTTTGTGATTCGGTTTATCCTTCGGAAGATTTTAGAGTCACATGGCTGCTACTTTCAGCATCAATACGCTTTTTCTTGTTAGTAGATGGGAATAAAGATACAATACACTCATATGGTGAAATTTTTTGTTTCTCTTGCTTGGGTCTCGCTTTTTCAAAATATTTCTGTAAAGTCATTTTTCAAAATTCATTAAACCATCATGATTAAACGGATGAAGAAAAGACACCGGCTGGTAATTTCTTGACAATAATAATAAGTATCAAAAATCTGCAATTAAAACTTGTGAAAATAATATTATATAGTAAAGTTTGAATGAGGTTTTTCAAGTTGATTCAGAATAAAAATGACATGCTGTAAACCAATCTAATGTTGCTTTGAGATCTTGGGAGCAATAAATCCCAGCTTGTATGGATGTTTTGGCCTTTTCTAAAACTATGCGTAGAAAGTAAAAATACAACATATCTAAGTAAAGCAGTGAATATGACTTCTTAAATTTTACTATACTTTTTCTGCCTCCAAATCTGACACATAAGTGTGGATACATCGATAACACTTTTCCTTAAACAAACACTGCTTTTGGAAACCTTGTGGCTTGATAAATTTAACTCCCAAGCTTTATCACGAAGCCATGCGTCAATTGAACTTTGAGAATTAAAGTCAGAAACTGAAGGGCATTTCTCACAAATGTAAAGATAAGCATCCCAACTATTCCTTCCAGCCAGTAATACTAACCAATGTTTACTCATAACATTTGTAACAGAATTTGCCCAAGTTTTGCATTTGTGAATGGTGTGATTAAGAGCTTTTTGGAAATAGATATGGTATATATATAACATGTAGAATGTATATTATATATATATAATTCTTCCTACAGATGAAGGTAATTGGACTGACTAAATTTAAAGTTTCCTTTGTTTTTGCAATAATGTCCACACTACAGCTATTGTTTTGGGAGAACGTTTTTAAAACGTGCCAAGCTCTGCAATTTCTTTTTTGTTTAAGTTGGAAAGATATTTTGCCCTACTCATGTTAAAGTATCCAAGAACTTAACCATGTGCCTAGACAATAGTGAGTTCCCAATTGTTAGCCCCCAGAACTGAATTGCTTCTATTCATACATAGGATGCCACATATTTTTGATAAGTATAATAGTACAATACAATAGCTCACATATGTAATAAAAATGGTTTTCGCTTGTGAGAAGAGACCGTTATTTCAAAAACGAAAAAAGACACTAATTAAAAAGGACCTTCCAAATCCAATTTTTATTGGAGAGGGGTAAAATTTGTTGCATCAGAGTTCGTTATACATGGACCCCACTATATAATACCATAATACTCTATCGATCAATCATTAGTTGATCCATAGAATATAAGAACATGTGTCTGCTACTTACAAAGGAAAACCTTGTGGTAAACGTGCTTAACCAGAAAGGCAGTGCAATGTATTCTTCAGTTTATTAATTGTGATTCAGTTATAGGGCAGCATTTTCTGCTTGATCCCCGAATACGGTGAACATTTCAAGATTTAATAGTTCAAAGTCATTGCTAGAACTAGATTAGCCTACGACTTAGGAGCACTGAAGGGAATTCATTTTCACCTTCGGTCACCATTTTGTAGAAAACAGAATCTGAGGTGGTCTTCCTTTGCTTTAGACAGACAATTACAAAAAATGGCTGCCTTTTTTTAATCAATTCTTTCTTTATCGTATTGACAAAAGCCCACTTGACTTGTGTTTTTACATCGTGCTATCTCAGTCCAGTCAAGTACCATCCAAATAGCTTGCGACCTAAACGAACATGATATTAATTGTTGTGTTACCTATTTATAAATTTGATATCTGCATCATTTAGAAAACCGGTACAATCTGCCCATAAGGAAAGGTAATGAAAAATGAAAAATTCTCTCCCAGATGATCAAGAAAGGCTAAAAAGTGTGTATTAATGAATTATATTGAAAATTTAATGTATATTAAACAAATTTGGGTTCTTGATTATCTGCATAAATAGGTAAATAGATAGGTAGATAGATGAATAGATGGATAGACTGATCCAGGGAGAGACAGACTGACAGACAAACAGACACAGAGAGAATTAATAAAGAGTCAATGAAAAAAGAACCACAATCGTAAATAAATCCAGTTTTGTTTCTACTTGCACAGAGAAAAACATAATCGTATCAAACATTGCTTATGCTACTTTCTCGTCTTTTGTTAGATACACATTACCTCAGAATATTTGTTTATTTGTCACCAACAACCAGCATATTAATGATATCTGTTCTATTTTTGCCATGGATTGAACATTTCTGAACAAACTAAAGAGATATCTTTTCTCTCATAATTCTCTCATAGTTTTGCATATCAAAGCAACTGGACTGTAGACAATTCCATATTGTTGGAATAAGTTTAGGTGGCTTCATAGCAGGTTTATATGCCCAAAAGCATGGAAAGGACTTACTCTACACCACTTTGATGTGCCCAATATCAAATGCCTCTGCTGCAGGAATTATATGAGAAGAGAGGAAAATGTGCATTGCTTCCAAAAAACAAATGAAGAGTTTATGGCTTTGTATGATATGTAACTTTACAAAAAACTACACATTGCTAATGTTTTACTGAGTGGTATTATGAAGACGGGCTCAAGTGAAGACGAGGCTCAAGTGACATGACTTCTTTACGAAAGGTATGAAATGGCATCTTTTTTTTGTACTCTTTTATTTATTTTTTGAGGAACTTCGCCCAAAGTCACCTGATTGCAGAAGATTATATTGTGCTTCTTACGTTTTCTTTCGTACCTTTTATGAGTATTTTTTTTATTAAATGTATTTTTCTCCAAATTTTAACACCGTAGACAGAAACCCATATCCTGCAACGCCGAAGGAACGAAAAATTTTGCGACCTATTCCCAGATTCGTGACACGGCGCGAACTCGTCATCTCTCTCGTGGCAATTCCATGACTTAGCGCTGGCAACAAAAATACTAATAAATTTTGTTTGAATGAGGCAGTTGTCCAAGACAGTGACAGTGACTGATTTAACTAGCAGATTTCAAATTTGCTTTAGCTGTACTCGTTCTTTTAGGTAAGATGTTGAGCACGTAGGGCAACAAATTTCTACAATAACGAACTTTTGCCAAAACATTCAACACTTTGATGAAAATCGTAATTTTCTTTTCGTTCCTCCTTTTCTTCCCTTCTCTTTTCCTCCGTCCCTTTTTCTTTCCTGTACTATTCTTGTTCCCACTATTTTCTTTTCCTTTCCTTCTGCACTCCTTTTATGTTTTCTCTGTTGTTTTACCCCTTGGCTTTCATTGTCTTCTTTTTTACTCTACTCGTCTTCTTTCTCCTTTTCTATGCCTTTTCCTCCTTATCCTCCTTTCACTGCTTGAGCCAGAGCTTTGGATGAGGTACACAAACCATCTGAGTCTTTTGTGGTTTTATGGTTTCGGGATTTAAAAGGGGGGTTCATTTCGTTTGTGGCATTATTGAGCTTTAGTAAAGGTAACTTATTGCATAGAATTATTGGTCAGTACTTTATCTGTTGCAGTATCTTAATCTTGATCGCGAGATAACTATGCTTAGTTAGGTTTGTTGCAGTCGGAGGTACAAGCCTGTGTTTTTTTGTGGAGGGTGGGGAGACCATGTAAAAATTGCTATGAATAAAAAAGAGGCAGTTGAAACTACTGCTGTTGGTTTCAATTTGCATTTACCTCAATTTCAAATTGCTGTCAGTTTTTTTTTTCAAAACAACTTCTCTTGTTTGGAAGTCATTTTGATTGCAAATTTATAAAAAAGGATTTTAAACATTTTCGTTATTTTACATCATTTTCTTTTTTTTAACCATTTGTTTTGGATAGCCCTTAAAATAGACATGTTGCATTTGATTTTTTTCATTGGGAATAGATTTTTCCATACTTTGATAGTTGCTGAGGATGTAGAAGCTAAAGATCTCAGTTCTTCACTTGGTGAAAGCTTGGACGAAATAAAAACACCAACTTTGATTCTTTGGGGAAGTCATGACCTGGTATGTTATCTTAAATTGATAATATATATTAGTCTCCTACAATGAAAACATGTAGTCCACATTGTGGTTTTTTTTCGGCGTGTCGATATGCTGTGATACACACTACTTTTTTATATTACAATAGTCGTTATTTTTCCCACCATAATGTTGATAATTTTGATTTAGGTAGTGATGGTGAAGAAAATTTTGAAGCATTTCTTATGCATGCAACATGCAACACGAGGTCACACTTACAGCACTTGAATCGACAATGGTATACTGTACAGTAGTGCATATTGGGCACTAGTCAGTGTTGACTTTAAAAAATTACAACGGAACCATGATAGGTTGGATTTTTAATGCCCATTATAATGGTAAAATGAAGTTTGGGATACAGCTAAAGGAGCTATGAACAATTCGTCTAGATACTCTTTGTGAGTTCTAAGAACCTTGGCTGGTTTTCGTGTTAAAGAAATAGTGAAAGTTGCATTAAATACTGCACTGAATTTAACGAGTTTTTTTAAAACTTGAATAATTCGTTATTCTTTATTTTTTTGTTAGCAGTTTTCTAGCATTATTTTGCATATATGCATGTATTTATCATGCCACTGTNGTCAGTGTTGACTTTAAAAAATTACAACGGAACCATGATAGGTTGGATTTTTAATGCCCATTATAATGGTAAAATGAAGTTTGGGATACAGCTAAAGGAGCTATGAACAATTCGTCTAGATACTCTTTGTGAGTTCTAAGAACCTTGGCTGGTTTTCGTGTTAAAGAAATAGTGAAAGTTGCATTAAATACTGCACTGAATTTAACGAGTTTTTTTAAAACTTGAATAATTCGTTATTCTTTATTTTTTTGTTAGCAGTTTTCTAGCATTGTTTTGCACATATCTTTAGTAATCAGACACCTGCGTCTTTTTATCTATTAAGGTATTTAATACCAGATTTTGCTGCATATTGAGTTCACGTGGTAAACCCAGTAGGCCCAGTTAGTAAGATATATAGATAATAAAGTATTGCAATTACAGATCAGGTTGTTTTAAAGCACTTGATGATAATTAATTATGCCTTCAGTCACTTCCAGAATACATCTCTTAGAGAGTCTTAAGTTGACTAAATCTTTTATTCTGAAGTAATTTTATGGTCGTCTTGGTTTTGATATTGGTACAGTAACTAAGTGCAAGCCTTTTAATAGAGCATCGGTATTTTATCCATATCATCCCTTCATATATCCCATATTTCCTCCATTTAAGCGGTGGGTTATAACTATTTTTTCACCCGTTTGTTTGGCTCAAGTTCAAGGGTAGCTTTGACACAAAGACGGCTTATATATTTTGGAAGCAAATGAGAATAAAAGACTTCCCGTTTCCCTTTGCATGTGTTCTTCAGGTACAATACAGCACCATATGTTAAACGGCTGCCCCCCATACGTCCTTCCCGTAGTTTCTGTTCAGTCTTGGTGATAAGTATTATACCTGCTGGCTCATTTAAATTAGCTTTCCGTTGAATTTTGAGCGTATGGAAGTGTAGTGGGTGTTGTGAAGAACAATAAACTCCTAGGCAGAAAGGATAAGGGGACAGACAGGGAAATAAAACAGCATAAAACGGGAATTTGTCTTTTAAGCAACAAGTTGGTGTTCCAGCAGGTCTAGAAAAAGTTTAATAGCCTTAAATACATCGCTTCTCGGCCTTTTGGCTAAGATCAAGGGTGGAGCTGTGGTCTCTCCTTGGTCGAGGCTTTGGCTATAGGGTCCAACTATGCAGGATAGGGGTCTCGATATGCTTGAGCCTTGGCTGAAGACCAAACCAAGTGGAAGGGCCTTGGTGAATTGATTGGATTGATGAACCATATAGCGATTAAAATAGTTTAATTTAGCTTTCAAAATGTTATGCACTAACAAATTGATCGTGTAGCGATGGGCTCGCCAGTAGATCCTGCTTTGGTTCATATCTGGGAATTGTAAAAAGCAATTGTTGGAGGCCACACAAAATTCAGACACTCTAAATGTATTGAAAATCCCCTAAGGATACGTTTGTGTTTTTTTTAAATTAACAAGACAGGACTCAGTCTATGATTAACTCATTCCATCGTTAATGATTCCTACTAAAAAAGAACAAGATGGTTGTTAATGTTCAATGTTCAAGGGGAAAATATCCCCCTCTTTCAAAAGCAGCGTGTTTCACAATTTCACCTTGACAATACTTGCGATGGAACTCATTTAATTCAACGCGATTAAAAATTCGACCCACAGAGAGCTTAGTTTATCTAGCTGTCGTCATTTGCTCTCCTAATCAATTATCAGAAGACATTTTAGCCACCGAGTGTCCAGTAAACCCCAAACTACACTGGACAGGCCTGGTCTCCATTAAATTGGAAGATAAAATTACGAGAGAAATTTTCGAATGCTATCTTGCTACATCAACTAAATCAATTTTCATGTCAACGTTTTGCCTTCCTCTGCAAAGGAAGTCTTGTCTGTGACAATGAAATAATGACAATTCGTTCAAAAAATGATTAATAAATAAAACAGCACAAACATATATTGTCTATCCTCTAAGCCAACGCAATATTCTAAACTGAGGGTATTTCTTATGCAAATAGAGGAAGCTAGAGAACTCCGGGGACATTTGGGTTCAGAAAGTCATCTCGAGGATTACCGTAATTATTCTAATTTAACGCGGATTCTAATCACGTGGATTGGCAAAAATGGCCAAAAGTTTGTAATTAATCGCCTCTAATTATTAACGCGAATCACAAATTTCAAGCATCTTATTTCCCTCTAATTTAACGCGGATTTTTAAATTTTAAGAGAATAGACACTGGTTTCTATTTGCGAAAATATATATTTCGATGTAAATTGAAGTATTCATCTACGTAAAAGGATCATCGTCTTCTTCGTCATCCTCAGCATTAAAGCTTCCCTGGACCTTTTCCATACATTTTTGGGAATATTCTCCGTTACGAACCCTTTCAGGGTTGGAAGAAGTTATTCCACAAACCTCGAAGGATTTTTTCACCATTTCCTTGTCCTGGGCAAGATAGTCGTATCCTTCTTTGACCCAGTCAACCATCTGCTGGCGAGTTGGCACCGGAATTTTGTTGTTACTACTATTTCCATCAGGGAAGTTTTCAAAAACACTTGAAACGTACTGGGTCCAACATTTTCATTCTCAAACACGTTTGAAAGGCTTGTTTAGGCATACATCCATCGACTGGCACTTTGAAGTATACCCGGCTGGTATCTGCTGAATATCCGAATTACTTTCCAATAATTGATGAGGGAGAAAGCATCAAATGATAACTTTAAAAACCAAGCTTTTTACAATCAGCGTGTACATGTTTTAATCAAATTTCTTCCATCCAGACCTTCATCAATTCATCATCCATCCATGCTTTGCTCTGCGTCTTAATAACAAAACCAGGAGGAATTTTTAAATCCCGAATAGTTTTACCAGTCTTCCCTTTAAAGATTACCATTGGTGGAAGCATTTACCCCTCTCCTGTAGTTGACAGAACGATCGACAGATGTTTCTTCTCGCTTCCCAAGAGCGAACTACACACTCTTTCTGGCCTTTTTGTGTTATGCATTTGATGCACTTTGTTGGAACCATGTCAAAGAACGCCGGTGTTTCATCCATGTTACCAACCAGGGACTAAGGGTACTTTCCAATACGCATGAAACGTGCAGCATCCTCGTAAAATTTGTTAAGAACGTTTTCCAACTGCTTTGGGGGTTTCTAGCTGATCGAAGTACGGGCAGAAGCGACAATTTGTGTCGAGAAAAAACTCCATCCAGTGCTGGCAACGAATGATAGGTTATGAGGTTGAATCACATGCTTTGCTTTTTCTCGAAAGCTCATTACTGAAACTGGAAAATGCAAATCTTTTAAAACCAAAATCCACCCTAGCAGTTCATCTTCTAATTCAGAAGGATAGGATAGCGGTCTACCAGCTCCTGGAAGATTACATTTACTGGATAACTTGATATTTTCAGGTAATGGGCGGATATTGCTGACCATTCCTCGGACAGTTGACTCATTGATTTCGAAAGCTTGTGCAGTTTCGGCAAAGTTTCCATTAACAGAATATTGCAAATGAATTTGTACTTTCTTCTTTTGGGTAAAACGTTTTCGTGTTTTGGAAGGTGGGTCTGGAACCAGTGTAGTAGGTGACGTGAAGTGAATTTGTAATAATTGCTCATAATGCTTTGAGAAATCCACCATATCATAAAAGTCGTGATTCTTTGTCATGATTTGTTCAAGCTGTTCTGATGTGTAAAACTTTAACGGTCTACCTATGGCAGGTTTCTTTAGCGGAGGTGGAAGTGTTGACGTCCCTAAAGACAAAAAGTAGTGAACAAGGTCGTCATAAAAGTCTATACGAAAAGCGACGAAAAGTCAAAAAGGTATAAAGTATTGTACGAGTTCCTTTTTCTTACCTCCGACATAAATAACATAATCTTTTTCACTTTCATCCACAGGCTTTAGAAAGCTAGAGATTTTCGCTTGTTTGAGTGGTACTGTTGAAACTGGTCGCTTCTTAAAAAAGTTTTGCATCTTGGTTTGTGTGGCCATTTTCACAGTTGCTTCTTTCAAATCAGGCTGACGTATCGTCATCATAACACTAATCATGCCATTCATAAAACATTCGAATGTCCTAACATTCGAAAATCAAAAACGTTCGAAAATCATAAAGGTAGAAAAAACACATTATAAAAATTAAAGGAAAACGTTTTAAGACTTTTGTGACTTGGTTTTGCCTTTAACAACATGGAAAGCTTGTCGAAAATTTGTTTCAAGGAACTTTTATTAAATACAAATGAAATACCAATCATGATAGAAAAGGAATTTTCCACTGAGTGCTGTGTTAGAGGCCATCATGTATACCAGAATGAATGGGAAGCAAACGTTGGTAGCGAGCTAACCGTCTGCAAGAAACACGATCTGGTGCACTTATCGAAGATAAGTATGCAATGGCGCAAAAATACGATGATGTAACTGTTGGACATGTACCAAAGTTCTTGTCAAAAATAGTGTATTGTTACGTAAAGAATGATGGTGAACATTTTGTGGGAACAACTGGCAAGAGACTATTTTCTAAAGATATACCTCAAAGAGGGATGGAACTTCCGGCCTTGTATACTTTCAAGTCAACAAATGTGAAGTTCATGCAAAGCTACCATATCTCGTTTCCAATGCTCTGAAGGATTACAACCAGTGCAAGAAGGTACAAATTAATAAGAAGAAAAAGAACTAAAAAGCTTGTAAAATTTATTAAAGGAAAAATTCATTTGAAAAAGACATTTTTTTGAAAATTCAAAAGTGTTTCTTATTTTGTGCGGATGAATTTTTGTTGCCTCTAATTATTAACGCGGATTTGTAGTGTTCCAAAGTTGGTATTTAAACACCTCCAATTGTTAACGCGGATTGGTCAAAATAATTATTTTTACCGCCGCGTTAAATTAGAATAATTACGGTAATGGACATTAAGCTTCAACAACGGAGTTTATGGCGTTTATCAGGACTTATATTATAAAAATGTTGGTTTGAAGAACATTGAATGAATCGATGTTTATTTATTTATATCTTTACATAATCTTTACACAGGAATTTTAATTTAGCTTTGTAATAGTTACAAGGAGTGTTCGAGAGATTAAAAACAAGACTGAAAAACATTCAGTTTATAAGCGCGAGCCTAGTATCTTATTTGTGCATGCAAAAGTGTCAGGGAAGATCAATTTTTAGAAAGAAATGTGTAATGAAGTGCAAATCAACTCAGTGTGCAACATTTTTACTGAGCAGATATTCATACTGTTTTAGAACAAGTCAACGAATGAAATGCTGCTCTGTATATACACTTTGTTTTCGTTGAAAAGACTTTCGACTCTTTGTACAAAAGACAGGCCCCCATGAAACTGATTCAGATGGACAAGACACTTCATGAGGACTGTCAATGCTCCCTTACTGACGAAAGTGAAACAACAGACTGGTTCCGAGTGTCGACCGGAGCGAAACAAGGCTGCTGCATGTCAGAAGTCCTCTTCCTCCTGCTGATCGACAGTATTATGAAGAAAACGACGGAAGCTGAGAAATCAGCAATCAGCTTTGACTTTCCAACCTTGCTGGAGGACCTCGATTTCGCCTTTTATCTCGTCCTTCTATCATCTACCATGAACCAACTGCAGCAGAAAACATCTAGAATTTAAAAGAATCCAGCTAATTGTGAAGGAACAATAATTTAGTCAAACATTACTCTTCAACTGATTAAGTAAGTCTAAATTTAGGTTCAGTAAATAGGTTGATTTCTTCACCACGATTTGTACATCAGTATTTTGGCGTAGGCTAAGGATGAAACGAATTGGTATTCTAAACATTACAGCATCGTAATTGTTAGTACACTATATGTAATTATTCAATATGCAATACCAAGTTCCTTTTATAACACTAAGTATCTTATTTTTTTAAGTTATGTGCCGGTTGAGCAACCTATCCGTGGTTTGTTTACTATTTGTTTACACCTTACGTCAGAAACTATTGTGTTTGTAACCAAAATGTTTTGGTACTCTTGTTATCGTCAATTAGGTTTGTTGTGCTTGCATAATTCACCCACAGTTAACTAGTTACTTGATACTTGTACTTTTTCAGACTAGGATTAGCACTTACCATTTTGCAATCCCACATTCCTGCCTCTAAGTATTTAAGTATCCGAGATTTGTAGTTGCCTTCAGTTATCCTCGCTGATATCAAACAGATCAAGTACACTCACAACTCCAAAGTAAAGTCCATTCTTCGGTAAATCGATAGTTATATTCGTGCTTGCATATATGCTTTTAGTACTTACTTGAGTTACGTCCATACAATCATTCTGATTAGCTTATTGTACAATTATGATATTGAGTTTCCAGTTTACCTTGCTGCATACCATGACACTTCATATGCAGTTGGCAAGTTTTTTGGTAATCACAGGGAACCAACGTCTTTATTAGTTGTAAACAAATGCGGTGGATTTACCGATCTTTTTACTGTTAGAGCAGAATTGTACTACCGTGTCTTGTTAATAGTCAGTACGGTACTGATTAGTAATAGCTTTAGGATGAATTGTGTTGCTATTTATCATTCATTTTCTAGAGCTTTTGGCTTGTCTTAGTTGTTACCAAGGGTACAAATCAACTCATTCACAGTTTTGATTCTGTCAATTCTGAAACTAGCATTTCATTAGACACTTTAGCTTTTGATTAGACATGTTGCTTGTAAATCATTTTGTCTTATTTCAATTTGCATTATGCTTATAATTGCATACTTTAATGTTGATAATTGGTGTTTTGTAAATACCGTTTATTTACATTCAGGCTTGTGATACTACCCTAACTGTGATAATAAATAACAGAAGGAAAAGGTGTTTCCAACCCTTAGATTCTTCATTCCTACGTGTCGCCTAATAATAATGTTGGACTGAAACTTACTGAAAAGAAGTTCAAAGTGACGAAAACCAATAGCAGGAGCAAATAAAAGCTGAAAGCTAGAGCGAACGAAGAAGGAGAGGTGGCGGGCTTAACATATCTGGAAGTAATGTGGCAAAGGGTGGTGGGGGTACAGCAGACATTAAAAGAACAGTCTTGGACAACGCATAATTCAAGGGACTATAAAACATATTGCAAGCTGTCGACATTAGTAGAAAGGCAGAATTCTGCCTTTTCAAGAGCCTTGTATTGTCAGTACTGGTATATGTGACACTGACCAAAGGAGAGGAAGAAAAACTATACATCTTCCAGACCAAGTCTCTAAGGAGGATTTTTAATATCGGATAGCAGCACCACATCTTCAATAAACAGTTTTAGAGATGACAGGAGTAGAGAGGATCAGCAAGGACGTGAGAAGACGGGGGTGCTGCTAGATCGGCCATGTATTGAGAAAGGCCATGTATTGAGAAAGTGCACTGAATCCAAAATACCATCCATTTTCTTTGGTCAGGTCAAGTTTTCGAGATTTGACTAGAGCCCGTTTTGACACTAAAAGAACTTTGTAAAGGCAATGTACAGGGCAGACAGAGGGTTTACTTTCCTTCAGCAAATGTTTCCTCGGGTCAGCTTTGAAAAGCTTAAGGCTGACATTTTTTATGGACATTATATACAGGAACGCGTGAGCTTCTCAATGTTCGGTGATGGGCTGAATGCAGCTGAGCCGTCTGCTTGGCTGTCGCTTAAGTCTCGCTTAATTAGAACCTTTCATGGAAACAACCAGAGTACAAAGTACGAAAGGGAAGTCGAAGAACTCTTGAAGAACTTTTAAAAATTAGGGGCTCTTAGGTCAGTCAAAATGTACCTCCTGCTTTCCCACTTAGTTGGTTTCTTCAGAACTCTGGTGAATTAAGTGAGGAACAGGGACAGTGTTTCTATCAGGACATTCGTGTCATGGAAGAACGCCACCAAGGCCAGTTGGATATGAACTTTCTTGCGGACTACTGTTGGTGTTTGAAACGAGACGTGGTGGCTACTCAGCACAGGAAAAAGTCACTAAAAAGTTCATCCATGATTAGCTTTTGTGTAATGTATAATCTTTATTTTCTGAAGCTTGTTATATAAAATATATGCTTTTCGTGAAGCGTTAAATCCAAAGTTAAATGTAATGAATAGCACTAAGGAGCTTCAATAACAATACTTTTATAACCTCGTATCTTACAAACCTGTCCTAATTGAACAAAATGCGTATAATGTTTGGATTTTGTGAAGCAAATTACCATAGAATCAGCTATCACATGCTTCACCTTGAAAACTTCGCAAGCGAGTGTTATCAGTCAGCCTGAGAAGAATGAAATAAATGAAATAAAAGCATTTACATTTAGCAAAATGAAACCAAGATGTTGTTATATTGAATCTATTCTAAACCTGAGGATTTTGTGTTCAAAAAAGTTATTCTTAAAAGCTTTTGCTTTATCTTTTCTTTCACTACGTTTTCACGTCATCGACAAAAAGAAATCCATAACAGACCAGTTCTGTACCTTCCATCTATCGATCCGAAAAGTAACAGATTCACAAATATGTTTTGAATACAACTAGAGATTGACAAGTCAAGCAAAAATAAAGTATGTGAACTGTATTCTTGGCATTGGAGTGGCTGAAGAGCAGGTGGTGTTTATCCATCTATAAGAGCTTGGTAATACGTCGAAATGCTATGCAAAGGCATCATTTATCTTGAGGATTTTTATTTGAAGGAAGAAATATTGCAAATGTTGAGCTTTATTCCATTTCAATTGGGTTCATTCGAGAAGATCGGTGAAGTCTAAGATTATATCTCGTTATACAAAACAACTAATTGAACGCCACAATAATAAAAAAAAAATTACTGTGGTGATTTTCTGTGAAAGAGAGCAGACGATAAATAAAAAGAGATAGTTTTTCTTGAAACAGAATTTTTTGCATGTTTCTCTGTGGAAATTTTTTTTTCATAAAAGAATTCAATTATCCTCTTGAGATTTTAATTATTATCTTGTTTTACCTTTCCGCAGTGTATGGGAAAGTTCATTGCTGGAAATGGTTTGGAAGACATTGTTTTCTATGTAGGCTTGGGAAAACCGGAAAGTGTCCATGCAGTTTTGTGCAGGTTCCAGTTAAACAGAGCACGGGTTCAGTATCTGCCAGTGATAATATTTCAGTATCTTACATATATATGTGAGGACCCTAATATTGCATAATAAAAATCAGTGTAGATGATACAATGAAAATGATAGAATTTTCATTTTAAAAAAGTTAATTCGTGGGTAATATCAAATGCTACATACATGTACATTATTTTCAGCTGTGCCAGGGCCACTGGAAAGACTCTTGAAAACAATGATTCATCTGCAACAAAGTCAAGTTTTCTAAAGGCAAGCCGAAAACAGCGGCAACTGCCAATAACAGAGCATGACACAGTTACAACATTGACTTACCTGGTACCTTTTTAATAATATGTGAAGTGTTTGGAAAAACAGCCAACTACTGGAAAATCTACCTTGATTTTATTGAAATGCTACGTATAATCTATACATTACATGGAGAAAAAGTTCAAGCAAGGCTTCATGTTTGTGCATATTTCATTCCCTTCTTCGTAGTTTTCAACAGAATGAATTACGTTGTGTATAGAATTTTCTACCTACAAACGTTAAAGATAATTGGAGCATTTCTTCTCTTATGGAAAAGTCCTGAAACACAGTGACTTACCTGTACAAGATTAATTACCTTATATCGGTTTGGGAATCCAATTTTTTGTTTGTTTTTCAATTCTTAGGGTGAAGGAGAAGCAACGTGGTTTTGGTGTATTCGACGAGATTACAAGGTGAAGTGTAGGGTGTTGTTTGGGTTAGGGGAAAGAAATTGCTGACCTTTAAAAGGAACGGTAGTCTGATATGGGGTTTTTTTGGTATTTATCATAAGGTGGAAGAGCCTTAATGGGGTTGTGCTTACTTGGATTAAAGTGACGCTGCCAAGGGCTTTCCGCATAATTGACTTTGTTTAATTAGAAAAATGGGGTTGGTTTTCAGCGTTTTGGGGGTGTTGAGGGGTCAAGTGGGTGAAGGATTATTTGTTAAGTATTGATTTCAAACGGGAATGAAGAGAGCTTTTGCAGGGGATAGGAAAGGAGACCCAAGAGTGTTTTTGCCATAGGCAGGTCTGTGGAGTCTTCTGGATTGCCGTCATGGGTACAGCTGGTGTTGGTCACTGTTGTAAGGTTCCATTGTACTATAATAGTTTTTGTTTTAAGGTTGTTACGGAGTAAACGAAAAGGGCATATTATTCCAAAACGTGATGATGGAAGGGGAGCTGTTACAAGTCGAGACTTCTCCTTCTAGGAAGATGATGGACAGGTATTGGAGGGCCAATTCACTAGAAGTGTTTTCTCTTAATGGTTTTATATGGTCCGTGTATAAAATTTGGACGTTTATAATTGGGATATTTGGTTTTCCAGGGATTTGGTAGTTATGACGATCTTTTGATGGAACGATAGTGATTGATTTCACATGGACGGGCAGTTTCTGTTCCAGAGGGACCTCCAGATGCTACGAAGAGCTGGATCAGTCAAGTATTTGCATGGAAAAGTGCATTTTTTTTTTGGGGGGGGGGGGAAGTTTGCTAATTGTGTATGATTTTGTTGGGCATAACCAATCTAGTCCTGGATAAGTATATGGTTTAGAATTAGAACGGTTTGGTATGTCATAAGTTTGATTTTCCTTATTTAGTTGGCGTAAGACCAGTGAGGGTCAGCTGGTCATTGTTTTGGTAACAACTTTGTAGTCAATATTCAGTAAAGATATGGGTCTCCAGTGTAGAAGTGCTTTCGGATCGTACTGTTTGAAAAGGGAGATTGAAGAGCCAGTCGCATGACCTCTGATACAAGTTGCTCTTCAAGGGAGTATTTACATACCTTAACTAAGCATTCTTTACTGTATACCGGGAAAATAAATATTTTTCTATAGGTCTTTTGTCCTAAGCAAGGCCATTAAGCCACTTTAGCGCATCACTGTCTCAATTCTATCTCCGAAAATATGTACGAGCTCATTAGTATACCACTTATAAGGGAGAAACAAATTGGGCGTAGTACTTTCAGGTACATGGCCGGGGTTTGAAGCGTGAACATATTGCACGTTAATCTGTTGATTTTAAACATTCCTCCACTACTGCACTAATACAGAATTAATCAGCTAAGCAAGTGAATACATTAACAAAAGAAGGAGGATTTTACGAGTTTCATACGAACCATACCAGTAATTAACGTGGCCTTACAAAGTCAATCATCCGAAATAGCATATTACCAGGGGTATTTTAAATGTTTCTATTTTTACGGTGTCTGAGGCCACGGGAAGACCGGGAAGTGGGAAATGGGAAGACCGACTGCCCATCCACGTCATAGCTTTAACCGCCAGAATGTATGTCGTGTCATTTTGATCCCTTGTATCAGAAATAAATCTGGTTTTAGTTTTATTTAAATTTATTTTGTGTTTTGAACATGATTTGTCGTGTTTTAGGTAACATGCAGAATCAGTCCATACCACAGTGGCATGATAAATACATGCATATTTGCAAAATAATGCTAGAAAACTGCTAACAAAAAAATAAAGAATAACGAATTATTCAAGTTTTAAAAAAACTCGTTAAATTCAGTGCAGTATTTAATGAAACTTTCACTATTTCTTTAACACGAAAACCAGCCAAGGTTCTTAGAACTCACAAAGAGTATCTAGACGAATTGTTCATAGCTCCTTTAGCTGTATCCCAAACTTCATTTTACCATTATAATGGGCATTAAAAATCCAACCTATCATGGTTCCGTTGTAATTTTTTAAAGTCAACACTGACTAGTGCCCAATATGCACTACTGTACAGTATACCATTGTCGATTCAAGTGCTGNATATTTGCAAAATAATGCTAGAAAACTGCTAACAAAAAAATAAAGAATAACGAATTATTCAAGTTTTAAAAAAACTCGTTAAATTCAGTGCAGTATTTAATGCAACTTTCACTATTTCTTTAACACGAAAACCAGCCAAGGTTCTTAGAACTCACAAAGAGTATCTAGACGAATTGTTCATAGCTCCTTTAGCTGTATCCCAAACTTCATTTTACCATTATAATGGGCATTAAAAATCCAACCTATCATGGTTCCGTTGTAATTTTTTAAAGTCAACACTGACTAGTGCCCAATATGCACTACTGTACAGTATACCATTGTCGATTCAAGTGCTGTAAGTGTGACCTCGTGTTGCATGTTGCATGCATAAGAAATGCTTCAAAATTTTCTTCACCATCACTACCTAAATCAAAATTATCAACATTATGGTGGGAAAAATAACGACTATTGTAATATAAAAAAGTAGTGTGTATCACAGCATATCGACACGCCGAAAAAAAACCACAATGTGGACTACATGTTTTCATTGTAGGAGACTAATATATATTATCAATTTAAGATAACATACCAGGTCATGACTTCCCCAAAGAATCAAAGTTGGTGTTTTTATTTCGTCCAAGCTTTCACCAAGTGAAGAACTGAGATCTTTAGCTTCTACATCCTCAGCAACTATCAAAGTATGGAAAAATCTATTCCCAATGAAAAAAATCAAATGCAACATGTCTATTTTAAGGGCTATCCAAAACAAATGGTTAAAAAAAAGAAAATGATGTAAAATAACGAAAATGTTTAAAATCCTTTTTTATAAATTTGCAATCAAAATGACTTCCAAACAAGAGAAGTTGTTTTGAAAAAAAAAACTGACAGCAATTTGAAATTGAGGTAAATGCAAATTGAAACCAACAGCAGTAGTTTCAACTGCCTCTTTTTTATTCATAGCAATTTTTACATGGTCTCCCCACCCTCCACAAAAAAACACAGGCTTGTACCTCCGACTGCAACAAACCTAACTAAGCATAGTTATCTCGCGATCAAGATTAAGATACTGCAACAGATAAAGTACTGACCAATAATTCTATGCAATAAGTTACCTTTACTAAAGCTCAATAATGCCACAAACGAAATGAACCCCCCTTTTAAATCCCGAAACCATAAAACCACAAAAGACTCAGATGGTTTGTGTACCTCATCCAAAGCTCTGGCTCAAGCAGTGAAAGGAGGATAAGGAGGAAAGGCATAGAAAAGGAGAAAGAAGACGAGTAGAGTAAAAAAGAAGACAATGAAAGCCAAGGGGTAAAACAACAGAGAAAACATAAAAGGAGTGCAGAAGGAAAGGAAAAGAAAATAGTGGGAACAAGAATAGTACAGGAAAGAAAAAGGGACGGAGGAAAAGAGAAGGGAAGAAAAGGAGGAACGAAAAGAAAATTACGATTTTCATCAAAGTGTTGAATGTTTTGGCAAAAGTTCGTTATTGTAGAAATTTGTTGCCCTACGTGCTCAACATCTTACCTAAAAGAACGAGTACAGCTAAAGCAAATTTGAAATCTGCTAGTTAAATCAGTCACTGTCACTGTCTTGGACAACTGCCTCATTCAAACAAAATTTATTAGTATTTTTGTTGCCAGCGCTAAGTCATGGAATTGCCACGAGAGAGATGACGAGTTCGCGCCGTGTCACGAATCTGGGAATAGGTCGCAAAATTTTTCGTTCCTTCGGCGTTGCAGGATATGGGTTTCTGTCTACGGTGTTAAAATTTGGAGAAAAATACATTTAATAAAAAAAATACTCATAAAAGGTACGAAAGAAAACGTAAGAAGCACAATATAATCTTCTGCAATCAGGTGACTTTGGGCGAAGTTCCTCAAAAAATAAATAAAAGAGTACAAAAAAAAGATGCCATTTCATACCTTTCGTAAAGAAGTCATGTCACTTGAGCCTCGTCTTCACTTGAGCCTCGTCTTCATAATACCACTCAGTAAAACATTAGCAATGTGTAGTTTTTTGTAAAGTTACATATCATACAAAGCCATAAACTCTTCATTTGTTTTTTGGAAGCAATGCACATTTTCCTCTCTTCTCATATAATTCCTGCAGCAGAGGCATTTGATATTGGGCACATCAAAGTGGTGTAGAGTAAGTCCTTTCCATGCTTTTGGGCATATAAACCTGCTATGAAGCCACCTAAACTTATTCCAACAATATGGAATTGTCTACAGTCCAGTTGCTTTGATATGCAAAACTATGAGAGAATTATGAGAGAAAAGATATCTCTTTAGTTTGTTCAGAAATGTTCAATCCATGGCAAAAATAGAACAGATATCATTAATATGCTGGTTGTTGGTGACAAATAAACAAATATTCTGAGGTAATGTGTATCTAACAAAAGACGAGAAAGTAGCATAAGCAATGTTTGATACGATTATGTTTTTCTCTGTGCAAGTAGAAACAAAACTGGATTTATTTACGATTGTGGTTCTTTTTTCATTGACTCTTTATTAATTCTCTCTGTGTCTGTTTGTCTGTCAGTCTGTCTCTCCCTGGATCAGTCTATCCATCTATTCATCTATCTACCTATCTATTTACCTATTTATGCAGATAATCAAGAACCCAAATTTGTTTAATATACATTAAATTTTCAATATAATTCATTAATACACACTTTTTAGCCTTTCTTGATCATCTGGGAGAGAATTTTTCATTTTTCATTACCTTTCCTTATGGGCAGATTGTACCGGTTTTCTAAATGATGCAGATATCAAATTTATAAATAGGTAACACAACAATTAATATCATGTTCGTTTAGGTCGCAAGCTATTTGGATGGTACTTGACTGGACTGAGATAGCACGATGTAAAAACACAAGTCAAGTGGGCTTTTGTCAATACGATAAAGAAAGAATTGATTAAAAAAAGGCAGCCATTTTTTGTAATTGTCTGTCTAAAGCAAAGGAAGACCACCTCAGATTCTGTTTTCTACAAAATGGTGACCGAAGGTGAAAATGAATTCCCTTCAGTGCTCCTAAGTCGTAGGCTAATCTAGTTCTAGCAATGACTTTGAACTATTAAATCTTGAAATGTTCACCGTATTCGGGGATCAAGCAGAAAATGCTGCCCTATAACTGAATCACAATTAATAAACTGAAGAATACATTGCACTGCCTTTCTGGTTAAGCACGTTTACCACAAGGTTTTCCTTTGTAAGTAGCAGACACATGTTCTTATATTCTATGGATCAACTAATGATTGATCGATAGAGTATTATGGTATTATATAGTGGGGTCCATGTATAACGAACTCTGATGCAACAAATTTTACCCCCTCTCCAATAAAAATTGGATTTGGGAAGGTCCTTTTTAATTAGTGTCTTTTTTCGTTTTTGAAATAACGGTCTCTTCTCACAAGCGAAAACCATTTTTATTACATATGTGAGCTATTGTATTGTACTATTATACTTATCAAAAATATGTGGCATCCTATGTATGAATAGAAGCAATTCAGTTCTGGGGGCTAACAATTGGGAACTCACTATTGTCTAGGCACATGGTTAAGTTCTTGGATACTTTAACATGAGTAGGGCAAAATATCTTTCCAACTTAAACAAAAAAGAAATTGCAGAGCTTGGCACGTTTTAAAAACGTTCTCCCAAAACAATAGCTGTAGTGTGGACATTATTGCAAAAACAAAGGAAACTTTAAATTTAGTCAGTCCAATTACCTTCATCTGTAGGAAGAATTATATATATATAATATACATTCTACATGTTATATATATACCATATCTATTTCCAAAAAGCTCTTAATCACACCATTCACAAATGCAAAACTTGGGCAAATTCTGTTACAAATGTTATGAGTAAACATTGGTTAGTATTACTGGCTGGAAGGAATAGTTGGGATGCTTATCTTTACATTTGTGAGAAATGCCCTTCAGTTTCTGACTTTAATTCTCAAAGTTCAATTGACGCATGGCTTCGTGATAAAGCTTGGGAGTTAAATTTATCAAGCCACAAGGTTTCCAAAAGCAGTGTTTGTTTAAGGAAAAGTGTTATCGATGTATCCACACTTATGTGTCAGATTTGGAGGCAGAAAAAGTATAGTAAAATTTAAGAAGTCATATTCACTGCTTTACTTAGATATGTTGTATTTTTACTTTCTACGCATAGTTTTAGAAAAGGCCAAAACATCCATACAAGCTGGGATTTATTGCTCCCAAGATCTCAAAGCAACATTAGATTGGTTTACAGCATGTCATTTTTATTCTGAATCAACTTGAAAAACCTCATTCAAACTTTACTATATAATATTATTTTCACAAGTTTTAATTGCAGATTTTTGATACTTATTATTATTGTCAAGAAATTACCAGCCGGTGTCTTTTCTTCATCCGTTTAATCATGATGGTTTAATGAATTTTGAAAAATGACTTTACAGAAATATTTTGAAAAAGCGAGACCCAAGCAAGAGAAACAAAAAATTTCACCATATGAGTGTATTGTATCTTTATTCCCATCTACTAACAAGAAAAAGCGTATTGATGCTGAAAGTAGCAGCCATGTGACTCTAAAATCTTCCGAAGGATAAACCGAATCACAAAATTCTTAGTGAGTACCCGAAAACTGCTTTTGGGAAAACAAAGTGCTCTTTCTGTTCTGAATTGTTTGAAAATAGAAAGTGGCTACAATATATCAAAGGATGGATGCATGTTTATGTTTACCAAAAATGAGGTTTTTAAAAAACGTTTTACGAATCAAGATAACAAAATTGCATAATATGTGTTTGACATGGTTAAAGCAAAGGAAGAGAGATCTGTAAAAGGATTATTTGAGTTGTTGGATACATCTTTAAATGATCATGACGTAGATTGTGGAAGCATTGTTTCCCAATGCTATGATGGTGCAAGTGTAATAAATAGAAAGAAAAGGGGCTTGCAGAAACTCCTATCAGAAATGTTGTCGTTCAAATTTATATATTCACTGTTACTGACACAAATTGAAGGTTGTTGTTAATGAAATGACAGAAAATGTAGAAGGGGCTGGTGATCATTACTCAATTGTTAAAAGTTTGTATGACAGTTTCAAATTAATAGATATTAGAGGAAAGGATGAAGGACTTAAACCATGGCGATCTCTAACTAACAGGCCTAACAGACATGTACTGGAGGCGTGAGCTGGAGACGGGTAACTTGAAATGGCTATTAACGGATTTTGAGAAAAAAAAAGGCTTAAATCCTACTCTTTCATCAAAATTAGGTCAAACCTCTGAGAAGTTCATCAATGTAAAGATCATAGTAAGGTTTTGGGACACAAAATAATACATTTTTTTCAAAATCAGCCTCTTCCTGAAAAATAAAAACATGATGATATGTACAGTGTTTACATAAAAAAGACTTAACACAGATAAATAATAAATAAATTATTTTTTTGTGGTTCACTCTAATGCCAACTTTAGCAATTTCTGTTTTGGTTCTATCGATGATCTT